>JBCAUJ010000024.1:1423285-1456692 GCA_038406275.1 Cataglyphis albicans
AAAAATAATAGCATTTATCAAGAAAAAACAGAGGTAACGCAATTTGACCCGCTTATTCGATTTTATCCTACTTTCTCCTAAATATTATAAGGATTGTATCTCACATCATATGTAAAAACGGCAATGTTATAAAAAATGAGAATTACATTGAAGCGAAGAAAGAGAGACATCTGCGTCCTTAAAATATAATCGATTACAACTTAACTGGAAGATCAGCCACAAGCCATATTATAATAATATAGCAAATAGTGAATATATACATATATACAGGGTGTCCTAGACCACCCGTACATCCCTTTTCTTTCAAAAACTAAGCATTTTAGAGAAAAGTTTTGAATAAAGATTGTATGGTTTTGAGGGAAACATAAGATGGTTAAATCATTGGTTTGACCTTGGATGGCATCGTTAAGGTCAAGTCAAGGACACTTTTAATTTCTTAAATAAAAGTCCTATTTTTTATTGCATATTTTTATAGCTTATGTTGAGAGCTTTCTAAAACACTATAATAAAGTATTTTTTCATTAAGAATTTTTGAGTTATTTTGTATCTTAATCTGACATATTTTAGTATAAAATATAAAATATCTTAAAAATTATTTAGTGTTTGATAATTATATCGTAATATTTTTATGTACAGAATAATAAAATAAATCAAATAGTGTACAGAAAATAATTGTTTTTAAAAAAAAGTATGCAATTATTTGCAATATATTTTTTTAGAACAATTATTTATTTTTTTCTTTACACCATTTGATTCATCTTATTATTCTGTACTTATTATTCTGTCTTACTATTCTGTTTTATATTTTATATTAAAATATGTCAGATTAAGATACAAAATAACTCAAAAAATTCTTAATAAAAAAATATTTTATTATAGTGTTTTGAAAAGCTCTCGAGATAAGAATAAGCAATAAAAAATAGGGATTTCCATTCAAGAAATTAAAGGCGTCCTTGACTTGACCTTAACGATGCCATCCAAGGTCAAACCAATGACACCATCTTATGTTCCCCTCAAAACCATACAATTTTTGTTCAAAACGTTTTTCTCTAAAATGCTTAGTTTTTGAAAGGAAAGGGGTGTACGGGTGGTCTAGAACACCCTGTATATATTTCACGCCCTACTATGATGATATTTCTATATTTTTTATTCATCGCCTTGCGAACCACCGCGTCCATGTTGCAGCGCTGTTATGCGATGCATAAAATTTACAAAAAAAAAAAAAATTCTTCGATCTCCCGTGACACTGCTTTCTGTCTGTCGTCCTTTTCTGCCTTTTCTCTTCTTTGGTTGCGGTCTGATTCGTGCGTTCCAGGCGATTTGCCTGTGGCCTATCAAGGGAGTAGGCAATCGTACCTCTTGCCAAGTTGCGTTTAGATGAAAAACTATATCGCAAGTTACCAGCGTAGTCCCATCGTCACCACAGAAATATTCCTGTGGTTCTTCTTCTGTATAAAGAGATTCGCGTTGCGTAATCGATAAGGATACACATACGTATATACAAGTTTATTTCAAAAATTAATATTGCACATGTGACATTTTATTTATTTTTACAAGATTAATATTCAATAATAATTATCTCAATATAATAATATTTCTATTGATGTTATATACAGGGTGACTCTGAATTAGATCGACAAATTTCAAGTGGTTGTAAAAGACACCAAAACAAGCCAATTCTGCCAAAAAACTTGTGTCCCCAAATGAAATGTTTTGGCATTAGAGAGTCAAAAACTAACAAGACAACCTCACAAACTCAAAAATTCTGATTTTGATGAAACTTTACACATAGAGGAGGAGGTGGAAGAAATAAAAAAATTAAAAAATTTTCAATTGCTGCCCGAAAATGATTTTAAAGTGAAATCACCCTTCACAGCTGTTTTTTGCTTTTCTCGATGTATCTCGAAAATTATTCGAGATATCAAAAAATATTTTACACAAAAGTTTCATGATAAAAACATTTTTTAATCATATTAATAAAATTTTAAAAACAATTTCTTTTTAAAGATTTTTGCTCTTGTTATTCTTTGATTCTTTAGTGCCAAAACAGCTTATTTTCGGACACGGGTTCATTAATAAAATTGACTTGTTTTAATATCTTCTATCACCTAAATTTTGAGACACCCTGTAAAAAAACTTTTAAAAGTTAACCTTGCTATTTTAAATTATGAATAATGTATGAGCAGTGTAAGAAATCACATAATTTGAAACTCTTTTTCCTACGAATTTTCCTGTATTACGTTTTATCTATTCTACATTCTTCCATACTTTTATTTTATTCTTTTTGATGAGAATACCAATATCTTCTCTCTTCGTTCACACTATTTCCCATTGTTTCTGAAGAACAATTTCTTCGCTCTTCCTGTTTCTCTTTCTCGAGCCTTGTAAAATTAGAGAGAAAGAGCATCTAGCGGAATTTTAAGTGGCAGTTGAAATATACATTTATAGATCGATTTTGCCTCGCATTTCCATCAGTAAACTGTGCGAATCTTGGTCAATCGTTGGCTGTTTCCATCGTAAACTCTCTAATATCGCCTCTCTTTTCGCCTTGCAAGATATATATACAATATTACGAGATAAGTGCTATACATCCGACTATCTGCATATCCTTTTCTTTATTTTTTTACATCCATATTTTAGCTGTAACTTTATACCAAAATGTAATTACGCAAATTATTAGAGTTTTAATTGAAGTTATAATTAATGTGATATTAAAATAATTTTTCAATCATGTAAATATATTAATACAAAAGAAACTTATATAATTGACAGCTATATTTTTATATTCTAAAATTGCTTCTGGGTTTATAGCTAAAATGAACGTTTACATATGCGCCGTTCAAATGAGCTAAGAGTAACAAGCGCGAATATAATAAATTGGACACGATGAATCTTGAGCAGTCAGGTGGACGTAAATTGATATTCATAACCGGCATAGGAGCGAACGTGACCGGTCGTAAGCACAGTCTTATGACCGGTGGCCGAGGCGGGCGGTCCAGAAAACTGATCGCATAACTCGATTTCTGACTGATCGCTAAGCTAAGATAAATTTATTAGCCATTTAGATACTCGTTTAAGCACCGTTGCGTTGTTCAGTCACGAATATCGATGGCTTATCCACGGTCTATTTTTATTCATTCAAAAAATTCCTATCCTTTTCTTTTCTATTTTGATAAAAATAATTGACGAGTAAAATGTCAATATGTATTAAATATCTAACATTAGCAGAGAGAGATTCGAAAGCTTTCCATTATAATTAAGAAATAAATAAATACGCGAATCCGATGTTCCTGTTGCTTTCAAAAAATTCATGAACAGCGTGATATCGATATCAAACAGTAATCTCGTCTGGCTTGAATTTTGAATTGTCATGTAACGGGTTTTATTAAATCATTGTTGATCATCATCGAGTGCAATGATTGTATGTGAAATGTCAATGATGTGACATTGCAATTTCGCGATAAGATGTTATTCACTATAATGTAAATTTGTATAATTGTGATATTAGGCATATTAAAATGGCAAGATAAACAGTGGTCCCTTACGGAAATGTTCCGTCTTTTGCTGTAAACGGCGACTCGCGATAATTATAGGTCGCTATTACACGATCGCTTACAGCAAGGAATATGTCTGAATTTTATTCACAACAGTACCGCAAGTTTCACAGGTTTCCCCGGTAATCGTCGAGTTTCGACTCGAAGTCACGAACTTCCATGCAAGTCAATTATGGTGTTCAACTAGCCGAGGTACCGGGTGTTCCGTTAAATCGTGAGAGCAAGTGACAAAATTCACGATGACCAAACAAAGAGAAACATCGTTTCGGCGCTCGTTTGTTTTAGAATAATATAATTTGCACGATAAAAAATATAAAATAGATTCAAAAGCTCAACCAATTTTATATATCATAAATTTAAATTTATTATTATTAATTTAAATTTTATAATTTTTGTGTCAAATCCATAATTCCATAAATGTCATTTTTCATATATTTATTTTATATTTGGTAAGTTCGAAAAATTGAATAAATAATATGCAAAAAAAAATTAATCGAACCTGCTGAAACTGATAATATGATTTTATGATATAACCTAAAATTTTTTAATTTTCAATTTTTTGAGAATTAAGAGAAAGATACTGAAAAATTTCAAGAAGCAATATGAATAGATAAATCGAATAATAAAATAAAATTTCGAAAATTTCTTGCGCCTTATAAATTTTGGATGCTCTTTATTATGTTATTCTTGTGTCTGAAATTTTGCATCTCATTTAATTTGCTTAATTGAGGTATAAATACCGTTATTATCATCTCTAATTCAGAACTTTAAACACCGTTATCATTATCTTTCAGCAAAGTAAGAAATAAAGTTTTTATTAGCCCGCCAAAAAGAATGAAAACGTCCTCTTTAATAAAATTGTCCTCCGTTTGTACACAGGCACAATAAACGCATCTTTTTCTCTTTGACAAAACACGATTTACTGTAATAAGAATCCCATCCTGTTCTGTCGCGCGAACGTTCTGTCACACGGTAGGTTCGCGCGACCAGTCGCCATAAAACATGCCCGATTATGTCACGCTAACATAACAGGTGAGTCCGCCGCTGTAAACGGACAAAACCTACATAATTAAGCGTATTATCTACTTCCGACGAGAGAAGTGCGTAAGTGTAACGCGTAAATGTAAATAATGAAAGCGATTATCTATAATCTGATAAGAGTTTAATTACACACCGCGGTCTATCTTTGATAAAGTATCGCGTCGAGGGGAATCCGACTATTTTCACCGGCTACTTTCTGCGGCAGTCAATGACTCGCGAAGACGATGGAGCTTAAAGCTTGACCATGAAAACGTGTTATTTAGTTAGCTGTACCTGCAAATCGTTCAAAGATTATTTTACATAAATTACACCGAAGTAGTCTGATGACCGAACTCTATCAACTTCTGTAGAAATTCAGTTTATCCATCTTGTCGCGCGAATGGATTAACTATTTGTGCTAGACAACAGGTGCTAGATTTGATCTATATATTGAGTATATTTATCATACAATAATTTACATATAGTTTTAAAATAAAAAAGCATTAGAAAGCCCATTTAATAAAATTTGAACATAATTTTTGATACCACTCGAATAAGCTTGAAAAATATTTAATATCTGAATCTAGATATAAATCTATTTGTTGTTCCCATTCCGTTTTAAGTGGAATCAACGATTCGTGAAATTACGACGATAATTACAATTGTTGGGAGTCGATTGTACGATCGATCGATGACGAAAGCGAACGAGACTTAGCTCGACCACGAGGTGATTTACGTCACGACCTTTCTCCGGACCGGATTGCGTCGGATAAGTCCCGACTTTCTTCGCTTTCGTGTGACGGGGCAAGAATTTCCGTGCAAAATGAGGGAGCAGAGTCGCGAGAGAGGACAACGACATTGACTCAGTCGTCGTGACCATGACTTGGCCATGCCGTTGCAATTACGATCTTACGAGTCTTCAGTCAGCCGGCCAGTCACCCAGTCCTTCTTTCCTCCTCCGTTTTTCTCCCTTTTCTCACCTTTTTTTTTTCGTAACGTCGCATCCACTTCGCCGCTGCGAATGGGCGCGCGGCGTGACCACGAAGAGCACGAAGATATGACGATGAAGAGCACGAAGATGACGGGCGGGACGAACAGAGGGCGGGAACAGAGATTGACCTTCGTGGCGGGACTGACCTTCAGCAATGATGGTATCAGGCGAGTCAATCAGGAACATGAAATGTCAGTACGTATCGAGATGATATTTGCGAGCGATCGTAACGGTTATTTGGACTTTTTTCCATCGACGATTTATGGCAGATCCCTATCTTGCGTCAGTTTTCAGGGAGGGAATATTTCATTAGTCATATTATGCAACAGTAGTAATAATCTGATTGTGAAAATCTTTCAAGTTTTTTAGACAAGACGGAGTACTGGATATGTACTTACTTAGAAGTTTGTGAGTTTTATTTCCTTTACTTTGTCTACATAATTTGTTAATTTGACACTTGTAATGAGCAAAATTACATTCTGTAATTTTTTTTAGTAATGTTAATGTTGTTTTGTTTATATAGGATGTTAAAAAAAGGATTTTGAGAACAGCTGGTATTAATCAAAACAAGAAAAAAGGTTAATTAACATGACTTTTTGAAGATATAGGCTATCTCTCTATTTGTGCTCTTTTTGTGTTCTTTTCTTATATTGATTGTATCACCTTTGCAGTAAACAAAAGCATTTACTAGTTTTGCTATAATAAACTTGGGTTATAATAACATTGAGTTTGTAAGTAGATATGCGCATATAGTGCATATAGCAAATTCGAGAACAATCAGATATGTTTAAAAGAATGCATGATTCTCTAAGATTAGGGCTAAAAATGGATGACAATGAATAGGAATCGCATAAAGCATTTCCTCTAATGCTGACTGCGAAACTAGTAAATACTCTTTTGTTTACTCCACTTGAGAGGTGACAAAACCGATAAGAAAAGAACAAAGAGCTTAAATAAAAAGATAATCTTCGAAGATATTAATTAGGACTCATGTTAATTAAACTTTTTTTATTTGATTAACACTGCTCTTAAAATAGATGCTCTTTTTTTTAACACCCTATATATCTATATAATATTCTTTCAAAAATTACATTCTGTCATATAATCAGTTCTTGCTGCAATTATAAGCATCAGCAATAATTTTAATTACATAACAGAATAAAAAGAATTTTTGGTAAATATAAAAGGTTACACCTCATCGATGACTTTGACCTTGACATATGTTGTCAAGGACATGACCCTGAGTAACTTTTCCTTATAACTTAATCGGGAGTCTCTTATAGTTTCCAAGATATGCAATTTTAAAGTCTAGCAGTTTTAATGTATTTTCTGTTATAAAACAACACTGCTGTGTGTGTCAAAAACAATAATCGCAACGACACGGCTAGTGACCCCAGCGTATCGTCTCAATCTTCGCTTTCGCCTTTAAGTTCATTTTCGATACAACAAACAGGTTGAATTATTCGCAAACGCATTCCGTGCTTATAAGAGTATCTATTGGCACTGTAATTCTGAAATAGCCAGAAAATAAAATAAAAAAAATTAAAAAAGATTAAAAGAGAAGAATAAGATAGGAATAATGGCGATACAAATGGCGTGCATTCACAAATAGATCTAAACCATAAAATTATATTCTGAGATTGCTTTTATATCCTGGCAATAGTTTAATATATAATAAAAACAATTAGCTCAAGCATAGAAATATATTTCAAGATAAAAATCAAGGAATTTAACATATCGACGCAAAACGCTGAGCGTAAACAAATCCCCGGAATCTTGAGTGATCCTGTCAATACAGACTCGATTTCCATTTCCATTGCTGTTGCTGAATTTTCGAAGAAAATTCGAAGAAACTAGAAATTTTCAAAGAAACTAGAAAATTCGTGTATTATAATACGTAAAGTTGATTAACATACATCGTCTTGCAAATTTATTTTTAATTATCATCAATTATAGTTTATAAAATTTTATAACAAAAATTTCAGGAAAAAATGTTTGATATATAATATATATGTGTACATAAATTATAGAAACAACTATAAAAATAACTATGAAAAACATATAAAGAAAACTGACAAAGAAAGTAAATTCATTATTTTTTCATTAAATATGTTTTTATATAATTAAAACAAATATATAATTGTATATTTAAATATTATAATAAAGTACCATAAATATATAAGAAAATATACGTGAAAAAAGGAAAAAAATTATCGAAAAAAATTGATTTGTCTTTTTCTCTCTTCTACGAAAATTAATGAAAAATTAAATATTACAAAATTTATAATAATAATAATTTTAATATTATATAATATTATATAATAATATATTATATTATATTATATTATATAATTATAATATTTATTATATAATAATATAATAATATATTATATAATAAATTTATAACAAAAATTAATGAAAAATGAACAAATATGATGGCAAACAAAAAAGAAAAAGAAAGAAATTTCCAAATTAAAAAAAGCACCGACACGCGAATAATAAAAAAAGGATTCAATAATTTCCGTATCAATGTGAAATCACGGAGCGTGTAATTAAATGCACGGATTCCGCCTAACAAGCTTAGCGCATCTCAAACGATTACATCCCTGTCTCAGAAAGGGATTTGTCTTTATGAGGATTCTTTATGCGGGCGTATGCTCGTAAAAAACAATTGGTTGCTTAAGCGGCACCGAAATTAGAGGCTTATGTGCAAGTTGTATTACAGAGCGTTGCGCCGCGCGGCAATGATGAATGGTGACACTTTAACACAGGGACCTAAGCGATGACGCTCTCCCGTGAAACATTGTCGCGACTACCTGCTGCTGCAATTACTTCGGTACCGTTTCCATATTAACTCTCTAACTGCTGCAAACCATGATTATAAGCCGCTTGAATTTTGCCCCAAGTTATGCTATTCTAAACTTGAAAATGAAACACTCATTGCACAGAAATTGCCTATGTCATCTAGAAGCAATCCTAACCTTTAACAAATTATTAAAAATATTTTTTTAATAATTAATTAGCATTAAAACATTGCAAATAATGGTTTAAAATTTTAAATTAATTGATTTTATTTGACACACACGACAATGACAGAATCATAAATCGATCTGAAATTTTTATCAATTGAATAGAACTTGTTGCATACATGTGTTTACCAATCTTATGCTTAAAAACAAAACTTCTTCGAAACAGAAATTTGCGTTAACCAGAAAGTTGGTATGTTTTGTTTTTATTTGCATTTCTTTTGTTTCAATTATCAAAAAGTATGAATATATGCAAGATGTTACAAAAGAGGGTTTAGAATTTTAAAGGCTGATAGTACTTACATGGGAGGAAAAGAGTCTTAATAAACATGGGTAAAAAAATTATTATTGTCGAAGTTATGAAGAAATCTCTAATAACGGACTTTTTCATCCAAAAGAATTTGTTTTTTCAAAAGAAGAAATCCTTAAATTCTAAAGTTCACAGAAGGTCTCCTGTAGGACAAATATGTCCTCCTCCAGATTTCTGTATAGTATTCATCTTTATTTAAAATATATTTTGCGTATTATTTATTATATATCGATAGCTATTATCCCCCAAGCTTCTAATTATCTAAATGCAAGTCACTCAAATTATGCATAAAATCCTGTTATTAAATTGATAGTTTAAGTAAAATCTTGATTAAACCACAATATCTTTTTTGCAAAAAATATCTTTTTTCTTTTTTTGTTGCAAATATAAGCAATCATAATAGAAGCGTCATGAAAAATAATATAAAATTTTCATCACGTTCATCATGCATAATTTACGCCACGCCTAAATGATTCTAATTAAGAAATCTATCATATCTATCCGCCATTCCCTGCCATTTCATCTATTATCGTTTCGCGATAATCTCTTTTTCTCTCTCACTTTTCCTGGTCAATAATCAGAGTGCCGTTTTTCAGTCCTCTTTTCCACAGCATTGTAATTGCATCTCTCGTAAGCAAACGCTCGTTAAAACGACGCTAAGTTGACTTTTATGATGATGGCAATTTCTTCGACACCGGAAGACTTCTTTTCCTCTCTTCGAGCGAGATGCAGTCCCTTTTCGCGCGCTTTTTTTACTTTATCTCTTCTTGAATTTACCTGTACCAGATCGGAATCGACACACGTTCCCTTTTACGAGAGGCTGCTTCACGCGCAACGTAGAGGCAAGCCGCCTCCTTCTTCTTTTGCGTGCTTAACTGCATCGCACTTGGACGGAAAGTTGGATCGTTAGTTGCACAAACGATCGATGATCGTTCCTGCCATTATATTTCCATCGAGTAATTTTACGCTGTGCCAGTGGATCTGCGAACAAAGCGCTTTATCTACCTATCCTTTCTCAGGTATAATTCATATGCGCGAACATATGTATTGACCAAGTTGATACACCAAAAATCACACGACACTGAAACAACTTTTCTTGAAAAATTGACAACTTGATCTTCTATTGTTTTTTAGATTACACATGACAAAATATTTAAATCTCAATAATTAAAACTCATATACTAGGTGTTAATTGCTTATATAATATAATCTAACTATTTTAGCAACCAAAATGGACAATCACAGCAATGAGTAATGATTTGAACATGTTAGGTACGTTCAACATAGACTGAGCCTTTTATGGAAACAACAACCTTAGTCCATGTTTCAATACCATATATTAAGCAACATTATTATTCCAGCACACGTCAATATTTCTGTAGTGATACGAAAGAGCGTAAACATGTGATTTGTTTCGCGGCTGATGCAGCGAAGTATCAAATCCTTCTTTCTGTAAAGAAGGGTAGGCAAATTGCATTAATAGAAACGATCCTTCCATTTGTTCTGATTCTTTTTTCCTTTGAGTTGCGTCTCCCACTTAAATGTTGATCGGTTCAAGATTTTTAACGCTAATCGCAGTAGACGGCCAGGAAGGATTATTGAGACTCCAGCCCGTTGTTCGGTCGTTGCATCTTCATTCGCGGATAATTCCGTGTATACTTCGCCCCAGGACACTTTAATCTTCCTTCGAGCTGCGGTGCAGCTCGGGTAACCATAGATTCTGCCGGTGAATTGATTGCTACGCCTCGCGCACGACTTACATAACTCGCGCGAGTTTAGGCGCGACACGAGCGACTCTCATGATTATTATTGCGAGAATCATTATCGAAACAGTGGAAGCCATTTCATATTTTCACAATTGCAACAACATTCCAGATGAAAAACGATATATCTAATGCAGTGACAATATATTTATACAATACACTTATTCAAATGAAAAGAAAAGGGGAATAGAACCAATCTAAAATTAAATAATTATGTTTTATAAAATACTCTCTACTTTACTTTACAAAATAAAATACAATTCTTTAAGAACGTTTTGGCTGTACAATAGTAGCAAAAAAAATGTAAAATTAAAAATAAAAGCATGTTTATACTGTTTGAAAAATCAAATAAATAAATTCGAATTATAAAAAGAATTTAGTAATAACAAATATGGTTTTTAATATTTTTATAAAAAAAAATTGTAATTATAATATTTTTCTTAATTTATGACAAAAATTTTTGATCGTAATTCTCTTGAATTAATTGTAAAAAAACAAAAAAGAACGAGTGATTTATAGAAAAAAAGATAGGTAAATTTTTCTATAATTTTTAGTAAATAATTTTTAAACGAGTAATTAAATTTGAATCAAATTTTGCACAAATATTTATTAAAATTTTCTTAATATAGGTGAAAATTTTTATTTTGCTGATAATATCTTTTTCTTGTCAAACTTGTCAATAAGTGCTACAATATGCGATTTTATAAAAATTAATACATATTTTAAATTTAAGTAATTTCTAAATCGTTGAGAAAATTGTACTCAGATTTGTACGCAGATACTCAGAAGAAATAGTAGAACAGTCTAAGAAATTTTCATCCTTTTGTCAATATTTGGATATATGATACATACATTCTTAATATCCTCCTTTTCGCGATTGTCATATAAATTTTATCGAACATAGAAAAGTATAAAAAAAATATGAAATACGTTAATCAAAGAACCCGCTTGAAAAGCGTGATGATGTAATGGGAAGTCGCATTTCCTTCTCCGTCGCGTGGGTCGTTGTTGTGTTTGTACATTGACCTTAACGGTGCAGGACAGGCCTCGCCACCCACCGTTTCTCTCGGCGAGGTGGATACGAAGAAAACACTCTCGCCAACTCGTTTTATGCAGGCCGAACTCCTCTCACTTTCGTATTTGCATGTCAAACAAACTTTTTTCTCTTCTTTCTTTCCTTTTTGCCGTCGCGCAACGCCAATGCAGCATCCATGATCTCTCTATTATGTTGCTTCGTGCGCGGGTTAATGCTTTTATAAGCTCGACAAGGTGTAATTTCGCGATGTTCGTGCTATTACCCGAATATCAGAATCCGTCGTGGAACTAATCTACCCTACGGCGCGATCATAGCAGGAAAGAATGTTAAGACCGTGAGAGAATCATGACTATGCAAGATTATAATAATGTCGGAGAGTCGCAGTAATAACAGTAAAAGAGCGCGACGAAAAAATTGTAACTGTACGCTGTAAATATATCTACGTAAGACTGTTAATTCCACGCCAATAGATGAATTTTCAATATTTTGGAACCTATATTTTAATTTTTTTATACATTGATTACATGCAATATTACTGCAATTAAATTATAACAATATTTGAAACTATTTACGTGTCATTACTAATTATGAAGAAATACGTTTGTATTGGCACACACACTGTGGAACTCCCATAGAGTCAGGAGAAAACATTTAATATTTAAGACCGTAAAAAAGCCGCATCAAATCTTCTTAGTAGCTGTGACAACCGCATCCACGGTACCATAATCTCCGCAGTATCAGGGTTACCAAGCGCGACGTCTGAGAACGTTCATCAACGAGGAGCACAGAAGACAGCGACCGTATACGTTCCGATCTTGCCTATCGGCCAACAGACGATGGGGAACAGCTGTTAGCCGGTTGATGACGCGCAAGGTCGCTCCGTTACCTCGAGAGATTTCGAGGTCGAACGCGTCCTCGAGTGCCGCAAAAAGGGGCGAAGAGGGATGAGGAGGATCCGCCGCCGTTCATCTCCGACAGGAGATTGGACCTTCTCTTCGCTATCGCATCTCTCGTAACAGTATATTCGCGTGATTAATTTCACGAGTCACCGTGTAAGCGGCAGCACTCAAGTCAGCTGAATAAAATAGACCTACTTATGCCTCCTCTCTCGGGGATGTCCATTACAAAGAGTGCATGTAGTCTCGCAGTCCCGAAAGATTGGATGACGATCTCTCGGTATCTCGGTAAGTGGAATTCTCACATCATTGCGACGTGTAGTCCACACCGCAAAACACCATAGTCCGCGACCCCCTAGGTGGACTCCACTGACTGATTGCCACGCAGTTAATTTCGCAGACTGCAGTCGAAGCTACGTGAGAGTCATCTAGCAGTTGAAAAAAGAACAGTCGACTTCAATTTTGCAGCCAACTTCAAGACGGCTTCCACCTCTTCGAAACTATAATCTCTTTCCGTTTCGAGGACGCTTGGCGGTTTGGTGGACGAGGCAGGCTATTCGAGTTGCCACAGTTTTGCTTATGACTTTGACAATCTAAGAATGCACTGCTTCTGCAAGCGGAATTTCATTATTCCGGGAAAAAGATAATGTTCATTTATTGCTGTCTCGCTTTACAGTTGAACGACGAAGATGTCATCGTTATCTTTGAGGTTCAATATCGTTACCACGTTGATTATTATCTTTCAAAAAGATTGGGTACAACGTGCCATTAACGTAATAACTCGAATCTTGAATTTTTCATTTTCGAAGAAGTTTGCGCATGCGACGATTACAGCATTCTTTGAAAATAACTGTTTGGGAGGATGCACAGATGATTCACCGGTATTTTACTACCGGTTCGCGCGCGCGCATTATCTTATCATATTGTCGGTGGATCTTTTAAGCGTTTCCCTCGCGGCATTCACGATCCCCTTCACGGCGTGAACGAAATATATTCACCCGCTAGTAGCATCCATTAGTATTTTTTCAAAGATATCCTTTGCGTTCCAATGGATGAAAGACAGCCGGATGCAAGACCATTCCGTTACTACCAGTAGCCAAGGTCAGTTCATGAAAAAGAAATCGAGAGAGTGATAACGGCGCGATCGTCCTTTACGCCGAGCAAAATAGCCGTTAATCTCGTGCGGTAACAGTATCTAGCTACAACCGTCATACCGCATCACCTGACCACGTTTCCACGGAGACGGCTAATCTCACAGGCGATAAATGGTAGGGAAGAGGGATGATGGTTGAGCGAGGGAGATTCAGCCGGATTCTCTTGGTAGTCCCGAGGCGGGCAAGGCCGACCTACTCGCGATAAATGATACGTAGTGCGCGCGAGGCATACCCTGAAATTGTTTTACATGGCCGTTGCCGGCGCGGGCCGTGGGCGATGCGTTCATTAGGTCGTTTTACGGACCAATAACAGAGCATGCGGCGTCAGACGCAGTAACAACATGTCAGTCGTCCTAACGGGGCTTCCTCTCCGCTTCTTTTCCTGCCTACCTACCAACCTACCTCCTAACTCTCTTCCTTTTACCTCACCCGGCCCGCCGATTCTCTCTCGCCAATGTTCCAGCAACCGACATTTTCGCCATGCTAAGCATCCGGGAAGCGACGATCTGATCCGGATAGACACTCCGGCGACACTCTGCGAGGAGGAAGAAACAGATCGTTATTTTTGTGTCGCATATTTTTTTTTTTTCATACGGAGAACGGAAACTAATTACAGAGATTATATGTGCACTATGTAAATTGTACAATAAATTGTTCTTGCCTGAGAGATAAAAAATAAAATAACCTGGCTACAGTCGTATTATCCTAAAAGATTATGTATCCTCTGTTTAACATTACTAATGCATTATTTATGCTTCTAGTAGATTTTCGAAGTAGTTATCAAAAAATTAAGCATTATGGCCTAGTTTATATCGATATACTTTAATATATACCAAATACTATATCAACCAATCACAATTATTCCATTCTTTAGGAGAATGGCTATGATTGCCCAGTGTATTAAATACATATTAAAGGATATTGGTGTAAACTTATATTGTGGCGCATAAAATCCGTTATCTGTACTATATATTTGTCTAAGACTGTATATATAATATTTACCAGTTTATATTTTTGATACTCTTTAAATGGAACACATCCGGAAAGCGTTAATCGTGACTTATCAATGCTTATAGTTCGAACAATGCCGACTGGACGTTGAAGTTACGATCAGGGATACCCCTTATTGTTAACCATGATTAATGATGTTTCGTTATTCGTTAATGAGATTCTCTCTTCCTCGATGATGCAGCGAACCTTTTTGAATTGTACCAAAGCTCGCGGGTATACGAATTTCCTTACGTATCGAAACATTGCATTGATAACCAATGCAACATTATCGATCAAAAATAATTATAATAATAATATAAATATTCTTGCATCAAAAGAAATCTGATGGCAATTTTCTAAAATTTTATATTTTTCTTCTTTTCAGTCTACAACTGTCACATTATGTCTCTTTTATTCAATAACTAAATTAGAAATAAGAAAGATCCAAAATAATATGTTTGTATATAATGTACTTATGAATTATAAGTAGCATAAAATATGCGTCTTTAGGTATATTTTGCTAGGATTTCAATTAATCACATTCTTTTGACTATGCACATGCTATTATATTCACATCAATCTTCGTAGACTTTCCTACTCAACATCATTTTCTTTTTATTTCTTTTTTCTACTAATATCTTTCTCCTTCTTTGTGTCCTCAATTTTTAAAGTATCGCACGATGTAAAGGCCTATTAAGATCCTTTCTTTTTTTCTTGCTTGCTTGCAGTTTGTTCCGGCCACAACCTGCAATTTTCATGCAATCTCTTTAAATCAAGATTTAATTGTTTTTTAGAAAAAAATACTTTAATAATTCTGTAAAAGTATTACGGAAGAAATAAATGTAGGCCACTTTTATCAAATTAAAATTTCACGGTAACAGAATTCTCGCTGCCTTTCTTCCTTTCTTTCTTTCTAAAACTTCACAAAATAGTATAAATATTTTCAATTTCTAAAAATGAGTAAAAAGAAAACAATGTGAACGATAAGAAATCTGTTCAGGAACGAGTATCTGGGTCTGATATTCGCCAAGCCAATTACTGCGTGCTATTGGTCGATACACCATCGTTTGTGCTGGCGATTCAGCAAGAAAGAGATTCTTGACGGTAATGATCGTATGTAAGAACAGCAGTGCTGCCTAGTAATAGAAGCGTAAATCATTATTTAACACGAAGCGCCGGAGCGTAACGTCATGGGACGCCGGAATGTTAATGTCAGAACGCCGATGACAGGAAATAAAAGAGAAACTGCAGTCCGCGCCTGCTTTAGTTACTCTTTGCGCTGAGAAACGGCCGTCTCTTACGATCTCAGACATATTTCATAATTAGCCGCAAGTATTGACCGCTGATGCAACTAACAGCTTTATTTGCGAGGTATTAAGAATAAACTATTATCGGAGAAATAATAAAAACGGGATACGCGATACACTGCTAGTTTTTGCGGATATAGAAAGAGAGATCTTTACACAAAAGCATTTCCAGTTTTGTAAATGCTTGAAAATGTTGAAAAATATGAGAGTAAGAAATGAGGAATTGAAAATAAGCAATGGCATTAATTAAATGGCCAATAAAACTTATGAAGAGATTCTAGCGTAATCAACTTTTATGCCAAAATTTGTATAGAAAATGAATAAAAGTGAAATCGCGACATCATATATAGAATTTCATCATTTATAATATCAATCTTTTTTTGCCTCCTCATAGAGGAAGCTTTGTTCTCATGAAAAATTTTTTCAAATTTTGATGCCAATGTATTCAAAATGTTCTAAAATGTCAAAAAATTACATTTTTTTAAAATGTCATGTGTGTGTGCATGTGCAAAAAGGACGCAGTTGCTCTAACTTCCATAAATTTTGAGACCAAATTTTTTTATATTAATAGAATATCATTCAAGATTGGTTGGTATTGAACTAGAATCGGTAAAAAAATTTCTTTTTTATTAAAAATTTAATTTATTTTAACAAAATTTTGAATTTTTCAAGAAAAGGGTGTTGTTGCTCTAACTTCCGCAAATTTTGAGATATTGGTCTAAATATTTTCATATGAATAGAATATCATTAAAGAATAATTTATATTGAATTTAATGAAAATTGGTGAAAGGGTTTATTTTTCATGAAATTTTGAATTTAAAAAAAAAAGATGTGATTGCTCTAACTTCCGCAAATTTTGAGACATCGGGTTATTTTTACAAGAGACATTTTCACTGATATTATGAAGGGAAGGAAATATAAAATTATGGAAGCAATGTGCAAGTCTCTAATTTGTACAATTTCGCTTCCTCCATAGGGGAAGCTTTGTTTTTTTACCTGTTTCTATTTTCTCATATCTTAGTATTTTACGAGAATTTGTTTTCTCTGCAGCGAACAAAACTAGGAATTGCAATGCTCGCGCTTCTCTTCCCTGGACTATGATTTGTTCGAGAGGAAGAGAAACGCCCATAGGCGCGGAAATAATTTTCCGCACTGGCGACGATAACACCATGAAATTAAGTGATGCATAAAGCATGATTGATTAGGTTTACGGAATGGCCGCCCGCAAAATACGAACCTTATGCGACTCAACGATTTTAAATTATCCTGCTGCATGTTCCCCAAAGACGAAACATTCCTCTAGAATCGCCACAATCAAGGAAATGCATCGTCCTCTTCGCACTCGGAATAGTAAAAGAGATACGTAAAGCGTATCATTCCAAAAAAACAACTCGTAAGCAGCAAACGCGGAGTTACTGAAAGAAATGTCATTGCAAATAAATTTCACGATTTTAAACATATAGTATAAATCTTGATAGATTTAAAATTTAAATTTGCCAAATAATCCTAACATATTGCTCAATAGCATCGCTAAAACAATATTTCATTTTTTAAATTCACAAATTTAATGACCGGTGGAGTACCCGTCATCGATACACGTGACAATTTTAATTATGGAATTTTAATTAATTAATTAAAATCGAAATTAATTGAAAATATTTCTAATAACGTTAATTAAATGAAGTTACGGTATTTCTCAAAGTCTACCGTTTCTTTTCTATATGCATCATCAAACACGAAAGCGAATGTCATTACCAATATCAGGAGAGGGTCACCCGCGTGATACTAATTGTCAAATAAAAGCCTCGGTTACGCCCATATTAGCAGGATGGCAGTGCGTTTATCCTCTTAGGAGGAGTTGTAAAACGAGATTACGCGATAACGCGCTTGTGATTATCTCCCCCAGATTATGTCGCTACGTAATACGCGATCGGATTACGTTTCGCTTTTTTTCTGACAACCTAATAAATAGCGTAATAAAAAGGAATGCGAGTCACGCCTAACAGCTGTTGTATCGATAGTGAGTATATAACGGTCACCGGCAATTAAAAGAGTTTGAGTATCCAACCGAGTATCCGGCAATACGAAACAGTACAAGAGCACGGTACAGGGCGACCAGGACAAGCCAGTGAGATTCCCTAGAAGGAAGGGTCCCTGAACCTCGTGTTTCCTGTACCGAGACAGCGTTACGTTGTCAACAATGTCTCACTACACAAGAGTTTGAATGAAATCAAACACTTATGTTAAAAAGGTTTAAATATAAATTCTTATAAATTCTTACATTAATGATATCAACAGGAAGATATTTCTTCAAATCTTTTTCTAAAGTTTAATTAAAGAAAAAATTAACTTTACGTTACAATTAAAATAAAACACACAATTGAAATAAAATAAGTTCATTCTATAAAAGGGTTTAAAAATATATTGTCAAAATATTGACAAAAGCATGAAAATTTCGTAGGTAATTCTACTTTTTTTCTGAGTATCTGTGTAAAATTAGTAGAGTATCTGAGCATAATTCTCTTAATGATTTGGAAATTATTTAAATTTAAAGTTAATATTGAAAAATCACGTATTATAACATTTAAGAAAAAAAAAACTAGGAAAATATATTGCCAACAAAATAAGAATTTTCACATATATTAAGAAAACTCTAATAAATATTTGTGCAAGACATGATTCAGATCCACTTACTTGCTTAAAAATTATTATTAAAAATTGTAGAAAAATATTATCTGTCTCTTCTTTTGTTTCTTGCAATTGATTTCAAGGGGTATTCGCGATCAAAAGTTTTAGTCATAAATTAAGAAAGATATTAATCATAACTATTTTCTTTTACAAAAACATTAAAAATCATTATTAAGTATTTTATGATACTTTAATTCTTTTTATAATTAATATTTATGTATTTGATTTTTCAAACAGTATAAGCGTGAGAATTTTTTTTTTTTAATTTTAACAGTTATTGTACAATTAAAACATTCTTAAGCGAGATATTCTTTCGAATTTTTTCCTAAATTTCGATTAAAGAAGTTACAATTCTTGAGCGTTCTTCCTGATTGCTGCTTCGCAAATATATGCTTCTTAAATGGCTCTATCGTGACTTGGATAATTCGAAACGGTTGCCTCAACTGCCGTAACAAGTCGCTCATAATTACCTATTGGAGTCAATTCTGCTGTTAGGTCATACTATTAAGTACGATATTTTTTAGCCTGACCGCATTCGATACTTCGCGATCGCAGTGCTAACTGTAAATAATGCGTACCATTATTACCGCCTCTCGCCCACAACGGGCGCATCGAAATAATCGCACGGGCGATATTCCTGAACTTGTGAGAGAAAAAGGGTTACTGTCGCGTATCGCGTATCTGTCGTTGTTTCATCGCGATAATTATTACCGTCGACACGAAACGGAAAATTCGACTTCGCTCTTGTCCCGAGGTAGATCGCGTCGAGAAGAGAGAATATGTACGACTCTTCTCTGTGCTCTACGAAACCGAGATAACGGTCCGTTCCATGTGGCGCCCCGAGTAAATGTCCTCGCCGTGTGTCCCTTCCACCTGAGAAGCTACACGCTGTACGCTACATCAATTCACACTGACGGCGTCCGCCGTCGAGGATCACCCGTAAACAGGAAATCGCTGTCGCACTGACCAACGTCAATCTTCGCAACGGAGACTTTTTGCATACCGAGATCGGACCGCGTTAAGATAAATTTCTGTACGTCACGTCGACCGGAAATGGCACAAGTCATATTTTTCGTCGTGTCGACGACTTACAGAATCTGAAAGCTAGGCAAAGCTGACAGCTAATGTAACATCCAGCCGCTTTATTACAGAGTACCTCTTCTCATACTTATAATTTTTATAAAAAAAAAGATGCGAAATTTGAAAAGATATGAAAAGATTATGTCAAAAAAGTTGCATAAATATATTAGATATAAAATTTTTTACAGCGATTTTTTAATACATACTTTCCTCATGCACTTGATTAATTTTCGAGCGCGATCCATGTAAACAAAAATTTTAATTAAGTTTAAACCTTAAGAAGCCTTAAACAGAATCTCTGCTAACAGGTGACACTTCGTTCCGTCATTTCATCTTACTTGTTCTCCTTCTATTCTCGCAACGTTTGATGTCAGGATCATCAAGCGTAAATTCACTCGCGCTTCAACACAATCGTTCACCCTTCATAGGGCACTCTTTTTCCACGCTGTCAATTAACGAGAGTTCTAAGTCACCCGCTTTTTGAGAGAGGCTTAATGACCAGCCGTTGTTGTTGACACGGATGAGAAGTGATTTACGGATACCGGGTATATAATATATATAGAACGTGAATCGTGCAGAAGAGGCGATCGGTCGGCCTTGCAGCTCGCAATGAAAGAGCACTCGTGTCAACGTTATCGCCATTACGCATCATTAAGAGAAAGCTCGAAATAAATAAAATAAATATATAAATAATAATAATGAAGTAATAAATAAAACAAGCGTGAAAGAAGGCGATCTTACGAGAGAGGGAGGAAGGGAGGAGGAAGGCGAGGGGGGTTGATTATGATTATGCCCTCTTTTGCAAAGCACAGTATCTGTGCGACTAAAAAAGGTCACAAAGAGAATGATCGTTGCAGAAAAATGTCGCACAAAGAAAATGGACCGACTAGAAACGCCGAGATATTGTGCTTTGTGATAATTAGGGAATGGATTTTTAGGGGCTTAAAATTTCGAAAATATTAGTATTTTTTAAATATAAAACCTAAAAGTAATTAATAAGGAAAAATATATGATTAAAACAAAACACTTTTTATTTTTATGCTATCAGTGTTTGCTGTTATCTAGATAAAGCTATAGATAATCATTTAGATGAAACAATTGTATTAGCTTTCTTTAGATGACAATAAAATTATTTATATATTTTACTATTTTTATCTTAGATGGAAAAATAACGTCATCTGTCTCTCAAACTATCTAAGATAATCGCTACATTCAATAGAACTCAGCTTTTAGTAAGCACATTATGATTCTTTAATATATTTCGCTCTTACGTTAAGTTAAAGGTAAGCTCCAATCATATTATATATTAATATCTTCTATTCCATTCCACTGCTCTATGGAAAACTTATTACGACGGATATTAGATTCGAGAGAATATTTATCGTCCACGTATCGTTCCTGCGATGCTATCGTTGATTATTATGTGGAACAAATAAGAACAAGGAGTGGATATCACGCATATGTTGACTTTTTAGAACAAACCGCAGGCGGAGGCATCGATCAATAAGAAAGGAAATAAAAATAATTAATAAGACCAAGCCGCACGATAGCGGATGCCAACAGGTTCGCTCCATGAGGACGATCGTCTATACATGTATATAATATATATGATGCTGTGCAAATAAGAGATTCACAATCGAGCATCGCGATGATTTTACCGAGTATGTACGTGCATCACCATGTTGCATGTGTCGTATCAAAAACATATTTATATAAATATAATAAATTATTTATATAAATATAAATATAAAAGAGCATACTAAATCCCCTTAAAATATTTTATATTTTTTTTTTAAACACCGTATATGTTGAGGGAAAACAATAAATTTAAAGAATATAAAAGAAAGAGAGGAAAAGAAAAGAGAGAGAGAGTGAAAGAGGGAGAGAGAGAAGTAGGGAGAAAGTAAAAAACATACTGAATATATATATATATTTATATTTATATATTTTTTTTTCTCTTTCTCTTTCTCTCTTTTTCTTTAAATTTATTGTTTTCCCTCTACTATAAGGTGTTTAAAAAAAAAGTAAAATATTTTACTTCAAACACACCTTCATTCTGATTGTGACGTAGGCTGTTTGTACAGGCTTATTATAGCTGTTCCAAATTCACGCGTATATAAGTAAATTGAATTAAGTTATGGATAAGTCAAATTATGAGATATTGTAAACATCTCAAAAATGAATTATAGATCTATATTTATTAAAATTTTTTAACTTAATCTGAGGCATACTAAGTCCCTTTAAAATATTTTACTTTTCTTTATACACTCTGTATATTCGATAGAATCCAAAATAATAACTTTGATAGCAAGAGACATTGTTCTTCCGCGTCGCCTCGCTTCCTCGTTATTGCGGTCGATCGCTTGAGATTAAATTTCTTGGCATGCTCTCATACCGGTCGATATGCATTTTCTCCCTTCTTGCTTGTACCTGTCACTTGATTTATCTATCACTAATCAGCGTTTAAAACATATGAGCAAGAGAGGTGAGAAAAGTCGATTTCAAAATGCATTTGACAATTAGAATGGATTTCAACATAATGTCAAATTTTCGATTCCATTCGCTGTCAAAATTAGATAAAAAATTAGCTTTCATCAGTCGATTCAACTAATCATTAACGCAAAAGTGATAAATAATATAATTAAAAACATGTTGACAGACAATCAAAACTAATGCCATTATAAATGTAGATTAATTGGTGTAAAAAAATAGAAATTACTTTCACGTAAACTTGATTTTGTTCGATTAAGTGTTACATAAGAAAATGTAAGAATATGTTTACACGATGGTAATATGTACAGTGTTGACTCTCACAAACTCATACAAACAGGTTTAAGAAACAATATATTTTTGCTGCTTCTTCTAAAAAAATATAATAAAGTTTGCGAACGGTACATACGGAGGAAACGGAGATTAATTCAAGTGCGTGACATCAACAATGCGTTTTCCCGTTGAAAGCAAAGTGTATACACGCACCTCCCCGTGTCATTCCTCTTGATACTCTTGCTTTTTCCCATGTCGCTTTTATCGTTGGAAATCAATTACATAGAAGAAGTAAAAAAAAAAATATATATAAAATAAAATAAAATCAAGCACATAACGCGGCATCAGGAGTTAACTAACTCCTCCTTTCTTTCGTATGTCGTTAAAATTGTTCTACCTCGCGCGATTTCCTGATCCCAATCCGCCTTTTTGTTGCTCCCCGATACGAGAACGACGGCGAGATTTACGATTCCGATAATTTTCACACGTCGTACGAAATATTCGTCATAGCGCCTTCCGTGTTTTTTTTTCATCTCCTTGTGTGATAAACGAAACACGTTCAACGGCAATAATTCGAGTTTAGATATCGGATCTCGCTCTCTACCCCGTGACAGTTCAACACTTTCATATTAACGCGGAATGTTAATGGAACTCGCGCCAGACTGTCCGGTGCGCTCTAATTTATTTTTAATTACCATTATCGCTGATATCGGCGAGTATCGATGACTCTAGATAAAATTGCGATTCGCTTGAGCGCGTGCCACTTTAACAAACGATTATAATACACAGCTTGTATAAATTAAATCATTCATTTTATTTACTCGTCAATCTAATGGCTGCGATTTGGAGCAAGATATCACTCGACACAATAATCGTCTATCGATGATGAACGATTAAATTACCGCTATGTTTTCATTCAAACTTTATTAATGCCTCTCAAGACGGAAGCTGCACGATAAGGAGCTCAAGGATAAGATTGAGAGGATTCTTCGAGAGACTTTAGGCGATATGTAAGCTTTGCAATATAGTCACGATGATTGTAGCGCGAACCGTACTGACAGATGTGCTGTATGCCGTCACGCAAATATTGGAACTTAAGAATCTCTTCTTGCCTCGTTGAATGCAATTCTGGTTTGCCCGTTACGCTTTTCTTCTTTTGTGATTTGCTCGCGTTGCCTTGCTCTTCCCGTCAGCTGATTCTCTCTCTGCCCCCTTTTACTGCGACGTATCTTAATAAGGAGTAAGAAAAGACGGCCACAAGCTACATATAGCGCTGACGGAAAATAACTTGACTCTTCGAATGGTCTAGATGTTCAATGAGTAGAATAAATACCTTTCGACTCAAATAAAATAGCGAAATTTGTCGGAGATTTTTGTTTAAAGCGACAGAATTTTGTTGTAGTCGGATAATTCTGATAGAAAAGTAACAAGATCGTACGATTGCTATTATAATATGTCTGCAAGACGTTTAAAAAGGATCATCTTAAGAGCAAGTAGTATTAGTTAAAATAAGAAGAAAAGAGTTTAATTCAAGTGAATCCTTTTTGAAGATACACGCTATTACATAATAAACGAAAATCGACGGATACAAAACTGAAGTATGTATAAATATTTTGTACCGATTTTGTACGAATATGGAACGGATACGTCACGGATATGTCTGAATCGACCTAGTGACCAATAAGAGAAAAACAAAGAGCTCAAGTGCAAAGATAGCCTGTATCTTCGAAGATATTAATTGTAGGATCCATGTCAGTTAGACTTTTTCTTCTTGTTTTCATCAATACTACCTGCTAAAAATATGTGACTCTTTTTTTTTTAATATCCTGTATAGGCAAACAAATGTAATGCGCTATAAGATATTGATCGAACTGCCAAACTATTATCATATGAGAGCATACCGCGTTATCCTTCTTTCGATGTAGTTTCAAATCTTGCGTCCAGTGTAATTACATTCTTTTTCTTTAAAAATATTATATCTTTCTCAACTTGATAACACTTGAAGAATCTTATTTTGCGGATGTAAAACCAGAATTCAAGAAGCGAAAATAAGTATATGTAAATAAGTGTAAATAATATAAATAACTACATAGGATAAAAATCAGAAATATGTATCAGTGTAAGTAACTACATCGGGTATTACATTAAACTTAAACGGATAAAGTTATCTCAGCTCCAAGTTTATAGCATAATATGCAAAATGTATTCTTGATGCTCGCTCTTGCATGTGTTTCATATAAAATAAGAGGCTCACTCCTCTTAGATCAACTACTCTGTAATAATAATCATCCTAGTTTCAACACCTATCTCGATGTGATTAATATACTAAAACTGAAAAGAATCAACTTCTGCCATATATATTTCCTTCACATCGTCTATTTTGACAATGTAGAGAAAATATATATGATATATAAAATTAATTAAAGTATATGCCGTGAATTAAATCTTCAAAATTAACAAACAAAAAAAAAAGAATATTATTGACACTTTTATGAATGTTAAATTTTATACATATTAAAATAATTTGATAATAAATAAATAAAATTTTTTTTTCACATCAGAAACATTTTAACTATAAATTAAAAATGATAAAATTTTTTTGGACTTTTTGGCGGAATGTTTAAAATTGTTTCTAGCAAAAAATAGAAAAAAAGAGAGAGATCAATATAGCAATTTAAAATCAACATAGTAATTTAAATGCCGTAAATTATATGTATATTTATGAAAAAAAATGGTTTTATTATTGAAAGGTAACTACAGCTTCTGTTCTTTGTTTCTCCTGAAATTATTAGCGACATGCAAATTAGTTGCGAAAGGATAAAATAAACAAGATATTGAGTACGATGCACCTTAAATTAATATACTTAACATAATAAACGAGTACACATCCTCGGCCTCGACCAGCCCCATTCGTTGCGCCCTCGCGATTATTCGAGCGGCAATTTACGTGCGTCTACGCTTCGGCAATTTGCCGCGGAGATACACCGAGCTAAGATGCAGATGCGCCTATACGTAGCCGCGAGCAGTGCGCCCGGCCGCGATAACGGTTCGTTAGGTAGGAGCGTGTTAACACGACGTGATTTCTGTCGTCTCATCGATATATCCTCGTAAACCTCGGGGTACCCGCTGCGGGCTGAAAGAATCCCCGGACAGGATTCACGCGTGTTGCGCGATTCTCCTTTTCTCTTCCTACGCGTTCTCCTCCATATACAGAGAGAGCGGCTCTTCCTTTTTCACTTCTCCCGTCGCGATATTAAGTCTCTCCCTTTCTCTCCTAAGGATCCATTTATGAGCGCGACACGCACGATAGACTCGGGCGGACCACCTGCGAGGACGCGGAGTATTATATCATTGATAAAAATACGTTACTACTGAGAGGAAGGGTATAGTAATCGTGGCGAAGACAGAGGCGAACTCATTTCGAGTAACGAGCCGAGAGAAAGGATTGCGTGTGTAATGGGTGAAAAATTGCGACTCTCTCTCTCTCTCTCTCTCTCTCTCTCTCTCTCTCTCTCTCTCTCTCTCTTCCTCTCTATACAGGATGGGGTAATTGAAGAGCGGCGAGGTGATTCTCGACCTTTTTTATTCGATCGGGTACTTGAGAAAATCCACTTCACGCATATTGTTTGAAGAAGCCGTCTCGACTTCATCGATGTCATTCGTCATAGCTCGTTATGTACCTGCACCAAGAGATACACATTCGAATCTAAAATAGGGATTCAGATATAAAACAAGCGAAGCAAACTAGTCTATCTATTGGGATAGAATTTTTTGAAGGATCGTTTTTTATCAATTACACGCTTCTTTTAAATTATTTTTATGTACGAAAATAAGATATTCAGGACACTCATTTGAAGGGTTTTAGACTCAATTTATCCTCATGACCTTTTATCAAACAATTTTAGTCTCATTTTCTCCTCAATATCGATGAGTAAAAAATGAATTTAGAATGAGAACTCTGAAAAATTTCATTTTTATAATTTAAAATATTTTTGATGAGAAGAAGAAGAGTTCAAATCGGGACTTGGTAGAGTTTGTTATCACCAATTTGATCAATTGAGTAAAGTCTCATTTTGTTCTCAGAGAATCCCTTCTGGTGAGAACAAAATGAGACTTTTTTATTTTTGTACATCTCAATAAGTCTCATTTTAACATAACCTCCAAATATCGATTTCAGTGAGGATAAAAGGAGATTTTTTCTATTTTGTACATCTGAACAAGTCTCATTTTGTCCTAAAGCGAGCACAAAATGAGACTTATTCAATATTTTTCAGTATATATTTTTTAAGTTACTAATACGAAAAAGTCTCAATTTCTCCTAAGACAGAAAGGAATATTTTGAGGACAAAAACCGTCCAAATTTTTCGACCCGGGTAATTACATGTTGGAGCAAAGATACGCGAAATATAATCCAAGCGAATTAAACTCGTAAGAGGATGTCTGAAATTTATTGCAGGATTTTCTATACTTAACGATATACGTCGCCCCGCTTTAACAGTGTCTCGGTGTTTGCGACTCGCATCCTGAATGTTTCACGAGTATATACGAGCATCCTGAATACTCGGTGAAGGTTCCGTGCCGTGTATAGGACGGTTGAGTTTAGTGTTTGCTACCCGTTACCTAGTTATCCTAGCCCGCAGTTACGAGGATCGTATTACGACCAGTACGCGTATCACTAGATATCCTGTTGCTCCTCTCTTGAAGCTGACTGGTGTAATAAAATGGCTCGCTGTATGCGGATGGTCTTTTAAATGTGTATCAGCACGGACTGCATTATTTGCGTTCACGCCTTAGTTCTTATCTACTCGTTTTATGTTCTCTAATATACGATGTAGAACACAAATCATAAAAGATAATCGAACTTTTGATTTCTGTTTCTAATTGAGTATTTGTTCGAATATTAATATATTTTTAAATATGTATGTGTGTGTGTGTGTGTAATATTTTCATATTATTTTTTTTTAAATTTTGACTTTAATTTTATATTTAGATTTTTAATTTCATATTGACATTTAGAGATTAAAAAAATAAAGTTTTTAAGTATTTTAAAAAATTGTTTTTGGTAATTTTTAAAAATAGTGCCAATTGTCTCCGAACAAAAAATGATATAGGAATTAAATTAATTTTGTTTACTGGGTCAGTAATCAATTTTAATGAATGTGGCTAAGCTGATTACTATTTCGCATTTATTTAATCAGTTGAGTTCAAATATTTTAACACAGATTAACTTAGATTTTTATAACCTAATGGTATTTTTTGATTTTTTAAAGTTTCATAAAATTAATTTAAAAAAAATCTCTTCAGCATAGTTAAGCTATTGTCATTTTTTTATTATTATGTGAACTAGAAGTGAGAATAACACTGAACAATTGATACCTAAGACAAGGAATCCAATACCTAATTTTAGTAAATTTGCTGCTCATTTTTCAAAATCATGCATTAAAAAATTATAAATAAGCATCAAAATTAGATTTTTGCTATAAATTTTTGAAAATGGACATTCCGAGTAATTAATGGGATAAAAAACCTATTTAACAGTTTTTTAACCCAAAGTTTCTGTTTCTTTACTACTCTTTTAATCTTTATTGTCATTCGTTTTATATAAAGATATCTCTCTTTATTTTTATATAAAATTGTTTTTAAGTAAAGAGAGATTTAAAAAAATTGCAATTTTCATAAATAAATGTAATATGCAGATTTAAATAATATGAGAAGCAAATGTATAAAAGTACTCGTTACCGCTTAATGCAAAACTATCAATCGTAATATCCTATTCCGTCGACAATCTCAATCGGTCACGACGTTAACGCAGTCGGGGACGATCTCATTAATGACGGACAATGATTAAGAGATATACGTCGCGATCATCAGCCTGGTGACTTCAGGAGTGGCCGGTGACTAATTGCAACAAGAATCAAATGGACTTCATGCTGGCAGTCGATCCAGGTCTGGCCTTGAACCCGCATGAGACACCTTTGAGAATACTCGATGATCGATCTGCCGGTACCTTCTTCGCGTATCTTAACGTAATCGAGTCGCAGCAGGATCGGCGCAACTCCTGCGGTGTTCCCTTCGCGCGCGCTTAATGCGCCGTTAAGGAAATTATCGGAATGTGAAATGTGCGGTGTATTAACGTGCCAGCGTTCGTCATGTTAACTAGAAGGCACGACGCGACAACGAGCACTCCTTCGAGAAGCCGCTTATGCTACGTTATTACTTTATCCTGCGAGGAGCGGTATATTACACGTACTATCAGAGGTTAATCTGGTGTTTAAGAAGTAAATGTATATAAATTTTCTATTTTACCGCGCATGTCTTAACCGGCATTTATCCAAGAGTTATCATATATTATTTTGATTTAAAAGTATATAGAATTCATAAAACTGTTTGACCTCGAATTGTATTTGTAATGTTGGATATTTTTTTTTATTTTTTATAAGAGGAGAAACAGGGCAAATAGGAGCCGGAAACGGTCTTGTGGAAATTCTTCTTTAATTGACCAAAACATTTCGGTCCTTGCTTTGGACCGAATCTTCGGTTAACTATATAATAAAAAACAAAATAAATTCATTTGTCGGTGAAGAAAGAAAGATTATGAGCCAAAAACATATACTAATGATAATAAACATTAGATCCATCGCGATAAAGATCATGGAGCTCTCAAAAACAAAGTAAAACTGAGAGCAAGTATCAGTTTCTCATCTTACATTTTATTTTATTAAAGTCATTATTATTTTTTAATTAAAATTTTTTTTTTATTTTTCTTATCAATTTCCAATTCGCGTTTACATTGGTTTACAGACGCGCGTGTCCGAAACTTCAGGAATCCCGCGGAAATCAGTCGACCGTGCAATGATAGCTGTGGCTCCAACGATCATCCGTGAAATGTTGAACAAATTACTTGATTCCCGGAAATTACATTGGCCTTGGAGTTTCTTGCGCTTAAGAATTATCTAGTTTCCTGGTATCGGTACTCGGCGCCTCGCCTCGAATCATGGGAATCGCATAATTGTCCTTTCACGATCGATCTCGTTCGTCTCTCGATCGAGAGACATAGCTGGGAGCGCAAGAGAATCCGATGTCGTTGCGGGGATGATTAGATTCGATTAATCGCACGGCTCGACGGCTCTCGCTCGAGGGAGGATGAGATGTCCAGCGAATGTAAGACAGCCTGGCAGGCCATATATACTTCCGAGACAGAGAGAGAAAGAGAGAGGGGAAGGGGGAGAGAGAACGAATGATTGGACGAGGTCAGTAACGGACAATAATTCACCAATTGATTAACTGCGACTCCCACGCTATCTTTATACTCCATCTCTTCTTTTTTTTTTATCCCGCTATCGTTTTCTTCTGCGGGTTCGTTTTTCTCTTCCCACGCTGCAATTTCTTGTAGCTTCCTAAGTGGAAATAGTAGAAACCCGAACGATGGAGAGAAAGAGATTCGCGATCAGTCAAGCCTCTCGAGATTGACACGTGACGTCGCGAATAAATTGAAAGTAATTTTTATCTTGTCGAGTATATTCAAGATTTATTATGAGTTAAAATAATATTTCAAGTATGATAATTATATGTATATATATATATATATATATATATATATATATAATATTATTATTATTAAAATATAAATATTTAATATATGTATAATAATAAAATATTAAAAAATTTTAAACAGTGTGTGTTTTATTATAGTAATATTTTTAAATATCTAACTTTTTTTATGCGTTTGAGCATCTTATATATTATTGTCTTAAGAGATCTTTTTATAATAAAAAATTGTTTCCTGCATATAATATATAATTATATAATATATAATTATATAATATATAATATATAATTAGTTGTTTATTAATTAAACACAATAGCATATCGCGTTTCTTTCCAAAATCGATCTAATAAGGTCGTTGAATCGTAGAAAAGAAGATTTATATAACACATCACTCAATAAGTCCCCGGTCTGACACATTATGGCAACATTGTTGACAGACCCACGTGATTTCTAAAAAAAAATTTGTTTTTCTTAGTTAGACCTAGAGACTTATTGAGCGATGCGTTAGGTTGTTCGAACATGCATGCATAAATCGATTCGTAGCATATCATTTTTCGTTATTTTCCAATTACGTCAAATCCATATCCAGTAATATCGCACGCTGTAATCATCTTCGTCATCACCGTGAGTTATACAAAGATCACCCGCAAAAGGCCAATTAAGATATTAAGTGCCGAAAGTTTCCTTGTGTGATTGATAAAAGCCTATCGAAATATCGCTAAAACTTTAACGAGACGTGTTAAGAACCGTCTTTGGAAGCCACACGCTAAATTTATATTCATATAATAAGTGTCAAAAAATATCAAAAAGCTGTTTACGTTCTCGTATGTTATTGTCAATTAAAACAGCTGACTTTCTCAAATCATTACATGGAATTGATAATTCATACGTTTAATATATTGTGATATAAGCATATTAAAAATAATAAGTAAGCGTATTAAAAATAATTGTAATTTGAAGTTATAATATCCATAAACAAAAAGAAAGGGAGAAAGATGGAGAAAGATTTTTTATTTTAAAAAAGATGTCTTTAAATGTCATATTTTAATTAATAAATTTATTATTGATAATAAATTTACATTATCTATAGATTCATATTTAAAAGTTTATTTTTGTCAGATTACTATGCTAGCCTGATGTGAAAGACCTCAAACTAACTTTACTTTTCTTTTTATTTTTTCATCTTTTGACTGCGATTTTATATTTGTTTTTATGTTTGTAAAATTTATTATTTGTTTGCGCTGAAGATTATTTGAAGGATAATCGAAACGTACGCCTTTCTACGATTTAAAGTTATTTAAATAAAATATATGCGCCCTAATTACCGCGTCTGGCTCTTATTGCCTTTTCTTATCTTGCTTCTTATCATAACAGGGATATTTTATTGAAACCGCTGCACGTCATTGTACCAGTTCGCAATCGGCTTCGAGGAGTAATAACGTTACCGCATCTGTTTCCATCATACTCGAGCAACGAAAACACACGCTTTTCAAAAGCCAGTACGGAGCCCGCGGCGTTTCCGCGGCGCGCCTCTCGACGGAGTCATCTCGGGAGATCCGGGCGATCCCAAGCGTCACGGATGCGATTTTGCGTTTAACGATCGCGAGCGCAGGTGCGTGAATACGCACTCCTATAACGGTAAGACGACGCCTGATCGGTTCGCGCGAGCGAGATTCCAGCTCTGGTGTGGTTCCTCTTCGCTTTGCGCTCAGTATCAGCTCGACGCGCTCGGGGCCGATATCGGGGTGCCAGAGCGAGCCTTCGCGTACAACCTCGCTGCTCTCCTCTTTTCCCTCCAATGATCGAAACGCCTTTTTTGCTCTTCTTCAACCTCCTCAATCGCGCGCGTGCCACTTGAGCCGTGACGGGGACGCGTCTGCCACAAGGAGCACCTTCTCCTCGCATCGCGCTCGATTCTTTCCCCTTGCCGTTGCACCGATCAGGCGGATCGAATGCAAGTTAACACAGTCGCGATAATGCTGACTTTAATCTATTATTTTTGTATGTACAATGGAAGCAATGTACAATCGATAGCTTGTCATTGGGATAATTGTATTGAACAAGAAGAAGCAGAATAAATAATGACATTTACACACAATCACTAATCGACGATTTATATTTTATAAGATTTAATTTATATTTAAATAAAGCTTAGTCTCAGAGAGATTTTAAATTGTTTAAGTTGCAGAGATATTTGCTGCGGAAAAGTATTCAGTTATTTTATTAAGATTTATTTTCTCGTTTTTTCTTTATGTAAAATGAAAGAGCTGCATATTTATATGTAGAGTACATATACATATATAATATTTATTATATTTTTTATTATTTTATTTTAATTTTATTTTTTTATTTTTTTTTAATTCTTGCATCTCTAATAATTTTTTTTTTTTTTTTGAAAAAAAAGTGAAAATAAAATCTGTGTGCTTAGTTGCACGTTGTTATTAATGAATCATTTCTTAATTTAAGAAATGATTCATTAATAACTTTAAAAATTAATTCATTAAACTCAAATAAATTCATGAAACTTTAAAAATTAATAAGTTATGTGTTACGTTAAAAATGTAACAAAATAAAAAGTTATTTTCTTATATAAATATATCGCATATATTTTTCATAACGTCAAGAAATACACCGTATATAGCAATTAATTTTCAACGACGTTACCATAATGATAAACTCTTCATCATTCGCGCGCGGTGATCACACTATTATACTTATTGTTAATCGGCGAAATAGAGTCACGATCGATGAGCTGAACATTAAAATAGATAAATTTGATGAATATCATGGTGAACAAAACGAGAGACGGAGGGCACGCAACGGTATCAAATGGCGCTCTCTCATCCCGCATGTTCAATGATCGCACGCGAAGCGCGTTAATCGTCGACGGAGTGAAACTGTACGGTAAAATACGCTATTAACGCTTATCTCGCCGCCGAGAGATTCTTTCCGATTTGTTGATTACATAGGAGACGTGGCGGGCCATTGTTCGGTCGAGGATCGACCGCGCGCGTAACGAGGGGCGAGAAATTGCACGCGAGAGCGTGCAAGAGAGGAAGCGCGAAGTGGGCGTCCATCGTCGCGATTTATTGACGCGTAGATGCCGACATGATTAGAATAAACAGTTACAATATATAAATTTATATATATATATATATATATATATATATATATATATATACAGGGTGTCCTAGACCACTCGCACACCCCTTTTCTTTCAAAAACTAAGCATTTTAGAGAAAAACGTTTTGAACAAAAATTGTATGGTTTTGAGGGGAAC
>JBCAUJ010000024.1:1464170-1479187 GCA_038406275.1 Cataglyphis albicans
TGCACTACTATCACGTTTAAATAAATACGATTGAGCAGATAAAAGAAAAAAAAAGTTTCTTTAAACTTAAAAAATTATAGACGATTTTTTTATATATCTTCATACGCAATAATAAAGTCCCTTTTTTTTCCTGAATGTTACACATCAAATGTTACAAATCATTACTTTTCAGGATGTATAATCGACACTAGAAAGTGACGAATGTAAAATTATACGTATAAGATAATATCGGAAGCGATATTAAAATAAAATCCGAATGACATAATCAAAATAACAAGTTATATGCATTCTCTGATCGCATACCTTTCATTTTTATCACCTGAGTTCCGAGAAAACGTCAAAGGTTCCGTTATATAATATGCACCTCGTACATTAGAAAAATATCTGCCATTAAAATGTACGTCTCTTGTATAAAAATCACTATCATTACAAATTGCTCTGATAAACGTTTATTGAAACGAGTTTTGATTCGACAGACAAACTAGCCCGCTTAAGAAGAGTATACGACGATAAGATAATGACACACTAACATTAACAGATCTTCAAAGATTCACTTAATTATAGAAGCAGATTGATCGTTCAAAATGTTCTGGTTCGAATCGATCTAAAAATAAATACGCGTCTATATTTATGCAAGTCGTAGATGCCTTCTGATCTCGTCCAACTGGTGATGCCGCTACTTGAAATGGACATCATATCTTGTCGTGATGTTGACGGTTACGTCATAACACACTGATAGCATGATATCCGCATACCCTGATCACTTTAATTACGCATATTAAGGAATGCCGTTTGCTCCAAATGCAACCCGTTATATATATGTCCAAGGATAACCTTAATTGCGACCACCCTTCGCGGAGTTTATCATTATGGTGTGTAATTAAAACATGGATATGTGAGTGCAGAAGGGCTATTCGTTCCATTAATGTAACGCGATTTCAATTTTCATTTTGTATGCCATCACAAAGACCAAGAATTCAAAGTTTAATTCAAAGTATTTTGTCGTTCTTTTCCTCAAAGGAAGCTTTGTTTTTGTGAAAAAAATTTCTTTTTCAAATTTTAATGCGTTTAATATGTTCAGAATGTTCTAAAACGTCAGAAGAAACATATTTTTACAAAATGTCTGTATGTGTGTATGTGTACAAAAGGACAAAAGGTTGCTCTAGCTTCAATAAATTTTGAAATAACGAGTTAAATTTTTTTATATGAATAGAGTATCATTAAAGGTTGATTGGTATTGTACTTGGCTAGGATCGGTGAGGGAGTTTATTTTTTATAAAATTTTGAATTTTTCAAAAAAGGGCGTTCTAACTTTCGCAAATTTTGAGATATCGATCTAAGTATTTTCACATGAATAGAATGTCATTAAAAAATACTTGGTGTTGAATTTGTCGAGAATTGCCGAAAGGGTTTTGTGAAATTTTTCGATAAATGTCTGTGCATGCTCCAACTCCCATAAAATTTTGAGATATCGGGCTAAATATTTTTACATGAATAGAATATCATCAAAGAATAATTGGTATTGAATTTGATTTGAATTGATGGAAGAGTTTTTATGAAACTTTGAATTTAAAAAAAAAAAGATGTTGCTGAACTAACTTTCGCAAATTTTGGAGAAAATAAAATTATGAAGAAGCAAGGTGCAAGTTTCTAATTCGCACAATTTTTTACTTGCTCTAGTTTTCTTTTTTTTTCTATAAAAAAAAAAAAAAAAGATATTTTATTTAAATCATCCATCAGATCAAATACGAGTGAAGTGCACTTCTTTTTCATGCTACGTTAGTCAAAACCGCAAATCTTCAAGCAAGAGCATGAGAATACAAGGCTCGCGGCTATTTTCCGAGATGCAAAAGTATGCGTAATCCCGTAACACGACAATCTAAAGAGGGATATAATACTATAGGACATCTTCTCATAGTAAGATAGCGATACCTCGAGCAAAGAGGTAACAACATCGTATTCTTGCAAGATTGAAAATACATATAAAACCATATGATTTACGTCAAATATAATTAGTGGCCGCTACATTCGCGATGAGTCATCATCTTACTAGTTTAATCGCGCATACCATCTCTCTTTCTCTCTGGATATCTGGAAAACAATATATAAATAAAATTGCACGCGTTGCACGAAAAATCAAAAGCTACGCAGTGCATTCTGCACAATTGGAAAATTTGTTTTCTCGTTAAAAAGTATGGTGATTAAATTTTTTTGTGTTAAATATTTAACACATTCATGTGTTAATTTAAGGATGTACGTGACATATATCGAAATACTTATAAAAGTATTAAAATTTTATAGATTGTTCTACTATTTATTCTGAATATTTGTGCAAAAATTCAAGCACAATTCTCTTAATGGTTTGAAAGTTATTTAAATTTAAAGTTACTATAAATTCTTATGAAAAATCGCCTATTGTAGCTTATTGACAAATTTGACAAAGAAAAAATATTACCAATGAAATAAAAATTTTCACATATATTTAAAAAATTCTAATAAATATTTATGCAAAACTTGATTTAAATCCATTAATTCGTTTAAAAATTATTTACTAAAAATTGTAGAAAAATATTATCTGTCCCTTTCTCTCTTTCTGTTAATTACTCGTTTTTCATTATTTTTTGCAGTTGATTTCAAAGGATATTCACAATCAAAAGTTTTTGCCATAAATTAGGAAAAATATTAATTACAACTATTTTCTTTACGAAGACGTCAAAATCCATATTATTTTGTGATACTTTAATCTTTCAAAACCCGAATTTATTTTTTTAATTTTATAAACAGTATAAAAGTAAGAAACATGTTTTCTTTTTAATTTTGACAATTTTTGCTACTATTCTACATGCAGAACACCCTTAACATATTGCTGTTTTGTCAATTAAATTCAAATGTTAAATTATTAAAACAACTGAAAAAAGTGTAAAAATAATATAATGTACTTTTAATTTTAAGCAATAAATATGTTCCGTATCATTAGTGATAAGATTTATCTGTTAAAATAGAAAAAAAATGTTGATTTTATTCTATAATAGAAGTGAGAGTGACTACAAACTGTCAATAATATTTTTCCATGTTAATTTTATCATTAAAAAAAAATATATATAAATATATGTTGACACAAAAAAATATAAACAAATATATTGATACAAAATTTATTTAAAATTACAATAAAGTTTGCATTCATTTTGTGTTAAAATATTAACAGAGTATTGGTGTCACCATTTAACATATCCACATTATGTTAAATTAACACAAAAATTTGTGTTGATCGTTTGGGATATATGACATATATTTAATTTAATCCAAATTTTCCAACTGTACGTAATTTTAAAATGAATATCCACATCAGAACAGACACCGTTAGATTCTAAGAAAAATATTTTTCCGGTCTCTGATAGACGAGAATATAATTAACAACGCGAGTTTGAGAGAGTCAACCGCAGTCTTGCGTCGATCATAATATCGTGTCAATTCGCGTCGCGGTATCTGCGTCGCTCATCTGACCGCTACGACGACCAGAGAAATTTGAGTCTAGGTCGACTGGTCTTCCTCGCCGCGAGTTTCTCATAGAACTTCGGGTTCACTGGCTGCACTTGGCTGAGCGGGCAACCAAGCTAATTGTTGTCCGGCTTTATGCCGCGCGTAATCAAGCGAATAAACATTTTCTTCATCCAGGAAAACGCAAATGAGATCGGTCCCATTCCGGGGAGATCCGATCCGCGGAAGGAATCCGGTAATGTTCGCCGGAGCATAAAGAATAATTAACATAATGACAGCCCTTCTATTGGCCTCTCTTGTGCCCTTTGTGGGAAATATCGTCTAACGAGAATTCAAATGACTGGGAATGACTGGACTTTATTCCAAAAGGGCAAGTGTCACGACCAAGTCTCTCTCAATTATTGTCTGTCAATCCGAAAATGATTAATTGTCATGTTACACAATAAAATAATATCCGTCAATCAGAAATCCATTCGCGTTATGTCGGAATAACTTTTCTCTCTACAAAACTAAGACTGTTAGATTATATGCAATGTAATATAAGTATATTGAAGAGGAATTTCTGTTACACGTAGTAAATGGAGCGATACTTCATCTCTCAATGCAAACCGCAACAAATGTTTACCCATTTGAGACGATCCCACGGGGCTACTGAAGAAGATGACTGTGGTTTTTCTGAATGATTACTTGAAAACATTTATCGGTACTCTAATATCAGTGGCAAGTAGAGCGTCGGCTCTCTCGCTTGTATCTCGCTCATCGTAACATGACAGCGCACGTAGTACAACTAGTCGAATGAGTTGGCTCTCCTCTTGAACGAGACTAAAGTAAATATGACGTTTCTCTGTTCGACACGATTTGCATACGGTTTGCATACGCGATGATTAGAATGTCAAGAGCAACGAGCAAACACAAACACACGAACGGATCGATTGCCTCTGGCTGCTCGTACAAGGAAGAGCTTTTTTATAAACGGCTTTACAATGTGGTCTTTCTCGCCTTTAACTCTAAACGATCAGTGCCTGTTGTACCCGTAATTAAACGCTTCATATGCGCGAATATACTTCCGCGAACGATTGAAGGTTTCGCGGTCGATGACAGCGGCGTAAACACGATGTTCTTGCCTTGCTAGCGGACTGCTTTTGATAAAGGCAAGCGCGATCGATGATGTACAACGCCGAAGAAGAACGTATTTAGATACGGCTGGGTGCTCGGCTAGACTGTTTTTCCGCCGTCCTTTCCCGGATACTAAACTCTCACATCGATTAAAAGTCGGTAAAACGTGTATTATGCTTCTGTCGCTCAACAGCGTGAAATTTGTGCATCACTTTAACAACGCCTGTCCTAGTTGCGGTTGCAAAGTTCAATAGAACTTAATGCTTGTATCATTAAGAGAGCAATCATCCATTAATTAATTATTGCTTGTACAACAGTATAAGGACTCGTACAAAGTGTTCCATTTTGAATAATGCATTTTGAAATCTTTTCTGTAACTCGTCGCAGACAAAAAATTTTCAGAAAAAAGTTGCATGGTTTCAAGGGGAATCATAAGATGGTGGCAATGATTTGACCTTGGGTCGTTTGAGGGTCACCTTCAATTTCTTAAACGAAACTTTCTACTTTTTCTTGCATATTCTTATAACTTATGTTGAGAGCTTTTCAAAACACTATTATAAAGTATTTTTTTATTAAATATTTTTCGAATTATTCTATATCTTATTTTGACATATTTTGATAAAAATATAAGATATTTCATACAATATTTAATTTTTGATATTCTTACCGTAATACTTTTATGTACAGAATAATAAGACAAATCAATTGGTATAAAGAAAATTGTTTTTAAGAGAAAGTGTAATTATTTACAACGTATTTTTATTAAAAACAATTATTTGTTTTTTACATCAATTGATTCATCGAACTTTTGTCTACAAATTTTTTGTCTATGGCGAGTTATAAAAAATATCATAATGCATTATTTAAAATAAAATACCTATATAAGTGAAGGCCATAATTAATTAATTTTTTATCAAGATGTTCAGAATTTCTTTTTTCATTCAAGTAAAATTACTATTTGGAAATATCATCAAAATGTTAAGGATTTTTTCATTGTAGAATTATGATATAAAAACTTTGATGTAGTTGTAAAATGAAAAACGACTTTGTCATAAAAAAAAAGTATTAGAATGTCGGGAAGCCACGCGCATTACATCATGATGTATGTCGTCGCGAAAATTATCTGGACACGGTTGGCTTGTTCGAAAGATTATTGCCAGGCCATAGTTAAGCCGCGGTCAGAGCAAAGTGCTCCAGTTTTAAAGGGTTAACCGCAGATTCTCGAGGATGCCGCGCAGGTAGATTCCGTGCCCAGCTCGACGTCTCTTCGTCGACGTGCGAGCCAACGGTGGAAAATTCGAGTCTCGGTCGACTGGCTTCCGATTCTCACAGACCGGATTCTCATAGATCATAGTATCTCCTAGACTCTTCGACCTCGCAATCTCCTTAACCAACGCTCTGCTTTAAAGAAACGATGCGAAAACGCGTACGTGCGACTAACAAGCAGGAGATTACACCTGATGTGCGCGAAATGAGCGATGACGAATGATTTTCTAGAGTCCGCGGAATGCTACCCTTTCAGACCACCGTGGCGGCTAAGTATCGTAAGATGGGGTACGATTGCACTGGCGGAGGATAATTTCGCGCGCTCCGCAAGATCTTAAGAGTATTTAAAGCGTCGAAGTAATCTTTCCACAAACTCTACAAGACAATATACATCCGCGTTACATTATTATTTTTCCAAATATACTCCCTCTAGCTTATTTTAAATATAATATGCAAGATTAATTTTTTATTTTTTATTTTGACATTCTATTTTTAATAAAACTAATTTTAAGTAAACTAAATTTTCAATACAGAAAGTGATAGTATTTTTTTAAATAATTATTTGTGGAAATATGTTATATTTTTTATGATCCTGATTACGAAAGAAAGTATTGTTATCATAAATATGTTATCAGAATGCTTTATTAATTTCTTGTATTAATTTTAAAAGTTTATTAAAAGCAAGATGTCAAATTTGTATACATTGTAAAAGATTTTCTAAAAATTTGGATACATTTTTGTCTGAATTTTCAAATCTGAGAGTCTGAAAAGAATTTCAGACAATCTTAATGTCTTAATCATCAGAGTTTTTCTAAAAGTTCAAAAAAGTGTGTCTGAAAATCCAGATAGCTTTCTGTCTGAAAATCCAGACGGCTTTCTGTCTGAAAATTCAGACAGTGTATCTGCAGAAAAGCTGCGCACACTTTGCATGTCTGAAGTTTCAGTCAATTTATTTTCAGTGTAGATTTATATAGTTGCTGTTATTTTTTTATTTAAATAAAAAAAAAATTAATTTTCAACTCAAAAATCAATTTCATTTGATAGCATTTGAAAAAAGTTGTCCTTTTCAAAACATGCATGCATGTAAATATGACTGAGATCCATTGAAGCCTAGTGTGACAGATCGAAACGAACGAAGTAATTACGCGCGTGGTGCACAAAGCGAGACTTAGTCTGCAGTTTTCTCCGCGCCTTCGTCCCCGGGGCTACAAAGGCGACCGCGAAGGCAGAAGCGCAGCTCGGAGCGCAACGTCGGAATAAAAGTCTTCCCTGCCTATCGGTGGGTAACGGAATTGAAAGACGATGGCGATGCGACGTTAGCGGGGAATCAGGTGGAGACCCCCGCGGGCATCTCGTGCTCGGTTCATTTCACTTCCCAACGACATAATTCACCGATCGACCGACAGCGGTAAAGTGCGTGTCGACTTCGCCAACAAGTAAAATCCTCCGCAAAAATATCACAACTGTAAGATGATCGCCAGGGAAATCCGACGACAATTATTCAACAATTGGCAAATCTCATTTACTTTATTTACACACGTCTGTATGGACCGTGCATCATATCAGCTGACAGCTGTCATCCCGTTCTTTGATGCAATCTGCGTTTCTTGTATTCCTTTTCTATTGCCGCTCATAATACAATGCACAAAATTGCTCAATAAAGATTGTTATTATTATTATTATTATTAAATAACAGGGACTAAATATTTGAGTCTTGGTTGATACATGACTTTCGTTCGCGCGTGACTTGTGGCTTGGCGTATATACTTAAGGGAGCAGCGCTTAAATTGCGATATATCTCACGATGCGGTGGCGCGTCTTTTATTTTCGATGAAATAACACGAGGTTGAATGGTTGATGGGCACACACCCGGAGCCGGCACATCGGTCGTGGCGCGCGGGATATAATCTTTTGAAAATCTATAAGTATTTCCGTTTTATCCGCAAGACCAGAGGCGATCGTCGACTTCATTTTCGCGATGCCGTATTGCACGCGTGAGGCAAACGCTCTCTCGTGCTCTTCGCGCGCGAGAATGATTGATGCTCGCAAACCGCGTTGGCTTTTGAACAAAAACACGTGTAATCTATAAATATTTGCGAACACACGCTCGCGCGCTTGAGTTTTGTTTCTCCATTATACGTACATGTTACACCGTTCGACGGTTCACGGCAATAATTCTAACTGCATTTGGTAGCGCAATGGAATGTTATTCCCGCGTATTAATCGAGAAAGATCGCTATTAAATGAAACTCATTAAAAAAATTCTGAAGCATCTCTTAATTGTGTGCCACGGACGATTTACGCCTCGCATAAAATGAATTATGCTCCCTGATTATATCATTTGACATCGTTATGTTCCGTTACATTTCTGTTATTAAAATACTTTTCAAGAATCATGTTTATCGATTTTCATCGAACGTTTCATCGAAGAAACACTCATTTCTCACACTTGCCTATTATTAAAAAAAGAAAAATAGAAATACATGATTCAAAATTATACATTAAGTCATGTGGAGTCCTATATCAATGATCCGTTAAAAAAGTGGCTCTCCGAAAGTGGAATCTGATTTCGCAGCCAGAGCCTCGTTGCCATTCATAGATACTGATATCAGCCGCGCTTTGCTAACGCGTGTTCGACAAAAACCGGACAGCAGTTTAATTGCACTCATCGGTATCGTACAGTCCGATCGTCGTCCTTACAGGGCACGTATAATTCACCCATGTACGTGTGTATGTGCACATCTACAGCGGCTAAACCACGCCGCCCACACGTCGGCTTTGCTGCAGCGCGGCCAAGAGAATCGCCTATCTCTCTCCTCGCATCTATGAATCCCGGCGCCACGTGATTAATCGGCCATCATCGTCGCGTAGCGTGATCAGCTGGTCGAGCCTCGATCGTCCCACGCCTAACACCTTCCGTTCCATTTACCGACGACGACGACGGCGGCGAATAATAATTATATCAAGCGGTTCGTGAATGCCTTCCCGCGAAATTATCGATCCAACGCCAATGCGCTCGGCGACGATAATTAATTCCGCGCGATTCGTATATGTACGGACGGCATCGCGCTTCCCCGCCATTTTCTACGAGACGAACAGATGAACGACGACGTGGGAAAGCCACGCCGCGGAACAATGCGCATCGGCCATGGAATGGATTATTGATTGTTTCTGTAACGCGAGGCGCAAACATCGCGAATGAGAAGTTGCGGTATCGATGCCTTTAATGAATCACGCCTTAACTGTATCACGGAATATAACACGTCGACGAATGATTGATTCAGGAAGATTGTGCTAGATGATTCGCTCCTATTATGTGTGCTTTTTCTCGCTGAACAGAAAATTATTTTTTTATTATTATTAATCGAAGAGTATATAGAATTTTAAGTGACAAATATATTTCGAATATGATAAAAAGCTAATAATATAAATTTAATTTTATCTATGTAATGGCCAGAGTTGAAATTAATTTTTTTTTTTTTTGCTTTAATATTAAGCTAAATTTAAAGTTTATAGCGCAAATATTAACTAAGTTTAGGTTAAAAGTTACTTAAAGAAAAATTAACTCAATTAAAATTAAATTAAAAAATTATTAATTTATTAAAGTCAAAAATAAATTCTCTGTCCAACAGCGGATCAACACAGACAAACTTATTGTACGATAAATAAAATATTCGCATTACGATCAATCCGTTTTTTACACAATTTTAATATTGATAAATTATTTTAACTTGTATAAAAAATAATTAATAAATTAATGCATGTGAAAAAAATTAATTTAAATTAAAAGTTAACACGTTTAAAATAAATTAAGTTAAATTAAAAGTTATCAACTTTTCAACTTTTTAACATAACTTTTAACTGTTTAACTAGTTACTATATCCAATCCTGGTAATGATGCAAAAAATTATAAGATAAATAATTAATAGATAAAATTATGTACAGAAGATCTGATCTTTGATTTTTTCCGCTTCAGTTTTCACACGCGAGATGAATTTACGTGGATAGTTAAATTGAAAACTGTTGCACGAACATTGCAACATTTATGCAGCTGTTTACACGTGGTGTGGAAATATCTCGTAAATCAAGCAACGACGACACTCGTAAAGTGTGAGAAACAGTGAACGGAATCGAATAATATTCGCGATCGTGATGATGCGAAAACGAAAAAGCAATAAGTCGTTGCTTGACGCTAATTGATTCCCACCCCTCCCCACCCCTTCCTCTTAGCAAGAGCAATAAATTAATTATTGTAATTATGATTATCCACTCATCTCGTTGACAACCGATGTAATCGCGATGACTCGAATTCCGTTGCGCGTAGGATAAGATAAATTTCTCCTTTATTCCTGTATGCTCGGTGGTATTTATAATCATCTTACGTGTGCAACATTCTCTAGGACGACTATCAACGTGTATCATCCTTGTCATCGTCTAACATATTGCAGATGAAGACAAATTGGCATATACAAACCGTTACGCGATGATAATTACCGTTTAATCGGTCGAGAGTACGCAAACGTTTATCCCTTTTCATTTCTATTTAAATTCGGTCTTTTGTCGGTCTAATACAAAAATAATGGAATCGCATTACAATTACCTCTAAATAAGTTTCGCGGATATTACATCAGCAACGAAAAGTGTTTTATGATAAACAAGTTTTTAATTAAATTACATTTATTAACGATTTTTTGAGCAGTACTTATTAATTGAAAAAATTAGTTAATAATACGATTAGAATTTTATCAATGTATATTAATCGGTGTCATTGACGTCTGTTAATCTCATTATTTTCTTGACATATATTATCGTAATGATTCACTACGTTTTTTAATTTTTTCAAATGCGGTTCTGATCTGATGTAGGCAATTTTGAGCTAAACAACTTCATTATTTAATATGCTAGAAGCATTTTGTTTTTTGAAACGACTACTTAATCGCCGAGATGAAACGACGTTTGTTCGCTCGAGCGCCTTGTAACATAAGTAATACGCGTTTAAAATTTTCAACGATAGCGTCTCGGAAAACTACGGTCAGCTGATTCCCGCGACCCCGGGAAAATCATGAAAGAGAGGACGATTAAGCTGTACTGATAACGACGGCCGACTACTCATAGCAATTATTATTGTTGCAACATGACCGTGATGATAAAAGTAGATAATTTCTATTGTCTTAAAAGTAGTAGAACACACAATATAGTCTACTATTATAAAGGAGTCTGGACGTGAAGGATTCAGTTAACATGCGTTGCGTGTAAGTTCTCGCTGCTTAGTATGCACGAAACATCCCGCAATGTCTAGTATGTTCATTCCTTAATCTGTGACATAAAAATATTTTGCGATCAAACAACCACCAGATTATGTTAATTTATAAACTCGTGTTTCTTTACGTCTCTCTTACGTGATTAAAAAACAAAATGCTTATTAAGGATATACAGGATGCCCGTATACCCCTTTTCTTTCAAAAACTAAGCATTTTAGAGAAAAAGTTTTGAAAAAAAAATGTATGACTTTGAGAGGAACATAAGATGGTGTCATTGGTTTGACCTTGGATGGTATCGTTAAGGTCAAGGACACCTTTAATTTCTAAAATTGAATCCCCTATTTTTTATTGCCTATTCTTATAGCTTATGTTAAAAGCTTTTCAAAACACTATAATAAAGTATTATTTAATTAAGAATTTTTTGTTATTTTGTTTCTTAATCTACATATTTTAGTATAAAATATGAAATATCTCGAAAATTATTAAGTGTTTGATAATTGTATCGTAATATTTTTATGTACAGAATAATAAGATGAATCAAATGATATAAAGAAAAAATAAATAATTATTATAAAAAAATATATTGCAAATAATTGCATACTTTAAAAAAAAAACAATTATAGGGTATTCCTTTTAAGAAATTAAAAATGTCCTTGACTTGACCTTAACGATCCAAGATCAAACCAATGACACATCTTATGTTCTCCTCAAAACCATACAATTTTTGTTCAAAATGTTTTTCTTTAAAATACTTAGTTTTTGAAAGAAAAGGAATGTACGGGTGCTCTAGGACACCCAGTATGTGCAATATGACAAAACATTGATAAAAGCATGAAAATTTCTAGACTGCTCTATTATTTCTTCCGAGGATCTGTCAAAACCTAAGCACAGTTTTCTTCATGCTTTGGAAATTATTTAAGTTTAAAGTTTGTATTAATTCTTATGAAAAATTGTGTATTGTAACATTTATTGACAAATTTAACAAGAAAAAAACCAGCGAAAATTGCCAGCAAAATAAAAATTTTAATGTATATTAACAAAACTCTACTAACTGTACTAACTCTACTAAACATTTTTGCAAAACTTGATTTAAATTCACTTACTGGTTATTTACTAAAAATTACAACAAAATATTTATAATAAAGCCTTCCTGTAATTACTTTTTTTTTTCCTTGCAATTGACTTCAGAGGTATTCATAATCAAAAGTTTTTGTCAAATTAGGAAAAATATTAAATACAATTATTTTTTTTTATGAAAACGTTAAAAAGCATATTATTTTGTGATACTTTAATTTTTTTTATAATTCAAATTTATTAATTTTATTTTCCAAACAATATAAATGTAAAAAATACGTTCTTTTTTTTATTTAAGTTTTAAATACTTTTTGCTACTACTGTATAACCAAAACATTTTTAAGTACATAAAAAATGCGGAATTAATATATAATAATTAAACAATACAAACTTTAATATAAAAAATAATTTGTCTAAGATACAAAATGATCTATGTATCATAAACATTTATAAATATGTCTGCGTAAAACTCTTAATATGTTAAGTCATAATTAACGAAACTAGAAGCAGTTCGAAAATAGAAAACGATGTAAACGTTCGGCTAAGTCAAGCAGTTAAATGATCCAGTAAAAGAGCAAATAAGAATTGATACGGACGGTTGTTCCGGCATGGGGTCACCGAGCGCGTGCGAATAGACCGAAAAGGTCTATAAACGGTAAGTAAGTGCGGAGGCAAGAAACTCATTTGAGGTTCACGTGGAAATGGTAGAGAAGGCGAGGGCGCCTTGGAAGCAGCAGCAGCAGCAGCAACGAGAGATGAGTCACATCCTAGATCGTGGCACAAGCCGCGAAGGAGGCAGAGAAGACGTGGAAGCAAGAAGACCGCGGCTGTTGCTGGTCCTTTATTACTCTTGTTACCCCGACATTTTGCGTGATGCGTTGCGATCTGTGTCACTTTGGGATTCCCATATCGCGTGCGATATATCGCGAGATCCAAGTCTCGCCCTTTTTCTTTCCTTCCTAATCACGTTTCCAGTCACGTTCCTTCCTTGAGCTTGTCTCGCTCTTTTGTCACTTCGCGAGATTTCCGTTACTGTCTTAACGAAGCACTTTTCTCCATCCAACGGCCTTCACGACCGTCCTCGATCGTCATACCAGTAGCTTTCAAGCTTATATAATTTTTAAATTATATTCCTTAAGTAATAGCTTATATAATCAAGATTATGTGCAAAATTAAAAGCGCAAAAGCGAATTTATTAAATGTATTTTTTTTCCAAACATTTTGCAACACGAGTTTGGAAATATTGTTGTTTCGCTTTCCATATTTTTAAAGCTCTTCTCTACATAATTTTTTAATTCAGTTTATATATTGTTGCAGATATATCGCCATTTGGATGCTGACGGTGATCACGCCGAGGTGTCAGGTGAGTATCTTACTACACAATTGCATATACGATAATACACGGAAGGGTAAAAATTTTTATTTTGCCATTATTCAAAATTTCAAAGGCGACCCATCACGAACACGCAGAGGTGGATGGGAACTCCGAAGATTCTATTATCGATGACGCGACCGAGGATTATTGGGCGAGTAGCGGATCGGGACCCGACGAAGATGATTCCCCTCATAACGAAACCAGAGAAGCGTTAACTCACGAGGCCAGCGACCACGATACTGTAAGTCACGCATCGCCAATTTGTTTCGCCTTGCGCATTTACTTATTGAAATTCATAGTATAGACATTGCGCAAAAAGTTTCTCGCCCATCAGTTATTTCTTTGTTCCGTTATCCTTATTTCTCTCTCTCTCTCTCTCTCTTCTCTGTCTCTCGTCCATGATTTGATTAAGAAAACTAAGATGCATATAATCAGGGTATCCCAGACCTACCACACCACCTGCTAACAGCAGATTCAGATGAGATCATTTTTCCTCGACAAAAATATCGAGGCATCAATAATTATTTATAAGCAATTAAAAAGAAAAAGGCTTTTTGCAAACTACACTTTATAAAATATTAAAATTACATTTTTTAGTTACTTTCAGATAGAATTTAATAGAGAGAGAGAGAGAGAGAGAGAGAGAGAGAATTATAATTTAAGGCTTAATTACAAAGATATATGATGGAAAAAATTGGAAACTTGTAAAAAATAATAATTTTTAAAAATAATACTCTCGATATTTTTGCTAAGAAAAAATCGTTTCCAAATGATCTCAAGAATCTGTTATTAGATGGTGCAGTCTGAGACATTCTGTATATCATAAAAAAAAAATTGCGTTTCCTTCAATAATAGAATATTATATATTGCAATCAATGTTAGGCATAGGATTTTACTTCACGAAATTTCTTTAAAAATTATTTATATCGCGAAATTTACATCAAGACAAACATAATATAATAATAAAATAATACAATCAACATCACACTTGTACTTTTAACGCACATTATTATTAAATTACTGAAAGCGAAAGCTAGAAACATTCCAATAAAAATTCTCAAGGATCCTTTGCGGACCCAGATTTCTGCCAATAAATATTGTAATTGCGAAAATAAATAGGGAAGTAGAAGAAGAGGAAAGACGTATGCGCACCTGTCGTACAATCTGTCCAGTTATAGTTAATTGGCAAACGGTTTCCTCGAAAGAGGATTAAAAAAAAGCCAAGAGTGAACTAGCAGAGTGGAAAAAAAAGGAAGCATGAAATGCGGAATGATACTCGCACATCTGTTTAGTTTCGCGTGATTCCTCGTTAGCGAATGCTTGCGCACAAGGCCGTACGGCCGGAGAAAGAATCTAGATGCAGGTGTTCTGCATCCGCTATGATATTCAAGAGGATAAAGAAAAAATTAAAGAGAGAAAGAGAAAGA
>JBCAUJ010000024.1:1479287-1504203 GCA_038406275.1 Cataglyphis albicans
AGAGAGAGAGAGAGAGAGAAGGCCGACAGTTAACCGCAGTAAAGACGACGCCTCGATTGGCGTGTCCTCGATCGACCAGAAAAATCCTACCGGTCTACCGGATATCTACGAGATATGATCGTCTTGCTTTCTTCGCGCGACACTTCTCTTCGTATATCAACGAAATGGAAAAAACATCTTTGTAACGATAATCAATTATTGAGTGGACTCGCCCTATCCTCTTTCATAATCTTCCCTCGTGGCAAAATAGCTCTTTTTAAACGAAGGGCAGAAGGTTGTGTCGGTACGAAGATAGCGGAGGATATAAAGGCTTCCTTGATTAATCGCCGTTTATCGATGATCTCCGCCTTTAAACTAGTTTCACGAGCGGAATCGATTCCGATCGCGAAAAAATGTGAACCAGTTTCCGATAGAATAGAGAGAAAGGGTATCGCGCGGCCACGTCCGTGCGCGACCTTCGTTATATCGCAAATTGCAAGAGGATGGATCGCTTCTTGCGCCGCTTGATTCTTTCCGCGGGGAAAGACCCCATTATCCGCGCGAGAACTCCACAGAAGCGGTTTACTCAGCTTACGAGCGTTCCACTGCGAAACCGGAGACAAGATAAGTTTTATCCGTGTTGCCGTTTCCGCTCATTCCGATTGAGAAAGCGAAGGTCGATCGGGAAGTGCGCACTGTTTGGGACAAACTTATCAATTCTGAATCGCCTCGTCGAAGCAAAGATAAGTTTCGCTGTTTTTGCAAAAATTATTATCCGATGGCCGCGAGTAATGATTTTATGCAAATGTATGTGTGCAATATTGACACTGAGTATATTTTTTGATTGGCATATAAAAAAATGATCTTTCTTATTATGATGTTATTGTGTATTCTTGTACTGAATCAGTCTGATCTTGAAAAAAGTGACGTTCACAAATTTTAATTTTTAATCAGAAATAGGTTAGGTCACATCTTTCGGAAGTGGAGCCTTAAGTAAGAAGGGCGGAATGCACTGTGTCCACGCATATACTTTCTCATCCACATAACATTTTGGGGTGGATCTTGCTTTGCATTGTAAAGTATATGCGTAGACACAGTGAGTTTCGCCCCTCGGAGAGCTCCATTTCCGAAAGATCCGAAAGATAATCTAACCTAAACCTATTTTTAATTTAAAACTAAAATTTATGCTTCTGCTTTTGCTGATATTATATTAATGCCTCATAACTTTTGAACGTATCGTAGTTATCATTTTTTTTTAATCAGTCAGAACGATATATGACCTTGACAACATATATCAAGGTCAAGGTCGTATATGAAGTTGCCGTCTTTCTGTATAATTACCATTTAAAATTAATATTCAAACACAAAAGAGATTAACATAAGAGAGATAGTATCTCTACATCGTTCTATTTTACTAATATAAAAAAAATAGGAAAATAAAAGCGACAATTTTTTTTTCAATGAATTTTCTATGCTTTAAAATACATAAAATTTTAAAAAATATTATAAAATTAATATATAGAAGATTTATCATATCTTTTATTTTATAAAGAAAAAGAATAATAAAAATTAAAATAAAAAACAAAAATTAAAAATAAAATTTCTGGATTTGTATATGTAATATAATGTCGCTTTTCATTGTAAAATTAACGTAAACATTAATATCTGTTTAGCATATTACTTTTATATAATTCGTCAAATTTTCTTTTCCACTTCATCTTTCGTATAAAATTTGATCCATATTATCCGGTCGAGAGAGAATTTTAGCAATCTTGCACAATCATAATCTCGTACTCTAGAAATGAGATAAGCCGTTCGAGTTATCTAAGTCATTCGAGCGATCTTACATCGACTAATGACTTTCGACACTCTAAACGCGCAACCGTTAATCATAGCGTGAATGTGCATATCTCGGTGTGACTTGATCAAACAAAGTCCTCGGAAGAAACGAACATTCACTCTGAAAGAAACCTCGTCTGTCGGCATCATCTTGCAGAGCGCAAGAAAACGTGAAAGCCTAAACGGTTACTTAATGTATATTTCTTCCTTGAAGAAACGAGCTAAAATCGCAGATACTGATGATGATTAAAGGAATTGTTCTTATTACGTACAGGATTCTACATCGAATTGCATTTACCGCCGGATGCGTACTAATACTTTCCTTGAATTACTTCTAACAACTCTGATAATTTTCGACAGATTTATCTCGGAAATAGATTTATTGAAATGATACCGATAAATTCTTGAAAAAGGAATCCGCAAAACGGAAGATGTCGTGCAAAGAGATCCGATGAGAACCATTCGAGGCAAAGGGGCATTTCGTGTTTATCTCATTTCCTACCTAGTAAAGTTAACGTACCGAAGCTATCATGGTTAAGCATGGCAAGAGTCGAAGGTAATCAGCACTTATCGTTCGCATTAGGTCTCTCCTTCGTAATGCATTCCAATGAGATTGACTACAAGAGATTCAAAGATCACTGGTCTTTTCTCACGAAACATATAATAGCGTGGACACAGTGAGCCAAGAGCTAGACAAAAATCCATTTTTGCACTTATTTTCAAATTTTTTTTGCAATATATTCTTGTTCACCTTCTTAAGATAATACTTTGCATAAGTATAAGATCTTCTATGGTATTCCTCTCTGTGTCTCATTCAGTAATATCAATATAGATTACAATTAAAATTGTATAATTCCCATACAGAATATACAGGGTATCCCCAATTCAAATGTCAAACATTCGGAAGCGTGTAGGGGACTGATAAACTAACAATAAGAAAGAAATTTTTTTGCAGATCTGAAGATTTGCTTGTTTTCGCTTTATTTTGATAAAAATCGAAAAAAAAAATCAAAAAATTTTTACTGGGAAACTTAAAACAATTGAAATTATTAGACTTATCAAAAAGTATCTTCTAGTATCTGAAAATAAAAGTTACAAAGCATGAAATTAAAAGAAAAGAGAGTGAATTAAAATACTCCTGACATTAAAAGATTGTAAATAAATACGCGACAACGCGAAATTTTATTTTTATTCCATTTTACCTCAAGAGGATTTTAACTTACTCTCTTTTATTAATTCTATGCCTTACAACTTTTATTTCTATTATGGTACTTTTCGGTAAACCTAATAATTTTAATATTATTTTAAGATTTTTTAGTAGAAATTTTGTTTTGCGATTTTTTTCCAAACAAAACAAAACGAGCAAATCTTTAAAGGACTTTTTGTCTTAGTTTATCGATCTCCTACACGCTGCCGAAATTTTGAGCGTTTAATTTGGAACCCTATATATGTGTGTATTTTATAATTATAAGGTTGGCGACTTATATTCAACAATATTTTGAATATAAGTATTTTTAATAGAAGAAATTATATAATAATATTGTGAAAGAAACTTTAATTTCTTAATATAAAACGTAGGAAAAAGGAAGTTTATCATTTTTCTTGTAATATATTTTAATCATTCAACATTATTCAATTTAGCGACGACATACATTTTGTTAATTAATGTCAAAACTTTAAAATTACGTTTCATTTGTGTGTCTACATGCGTTTTCAAAAATAGCGTGATTTTTAAGGAAGCAAGTCATATAGAAAGGTCGCCTCGGCAAATAAATTTTTTTTTTTTAGCAAATAAAGGATTTCTTTATTATTAAAAAACAAAAAAATCTAAAACCATATACACACACAGGGGTGTGAGTAGCACCGAGAGCAAAAATCTAACGGATATTTTTGAGGTTAAATTTGAATTCCTTAAAAACTCTTTGAAAATGCATTTTTTTATTTATCGAAATCTTGTCCAGCTTTTGACCAGTTTCGGCCCATTGTGTGGGAATTTCTTGTCAAAAGGATGATCCTCTAGTTATGAAGCAGTATTCTATTTTTTTATCCATAAATGTCAATGTACGCGATTGCATCGATGTTTATATCGAAACCTCGACTTTCATAAATTTCATAAAAGTGGAATAGAAAGAGAATAATTTCCTTACCGATGCGCGGCAATCTATCGCGTCAGATGTCAAGTTGACGGAAAGAGCAAAGAGAACGGGGAGAGGAGAGAAAAAATATGGAAGGGAAACGAGGAGGCGGTCGGAAGGAACCGGAGGTTTTCTCACCACGGCATATGGACTATTCGCAACTTTTTATACGCATTTCGCGCTTCTATCACTAACCACGTGCTCGTCAACGTCTTTCCTTCACGGCCAATTCATTCGAGTGAGGTGCCTGCCCGCTGGGCTCGTAACGTCCTCGCTGACAAGCGGCTCGAAGCGTAATCCTGCCCTTATCCCTTTCTTCTCCTCCCCGTTCACGCTGTTCCAGTCGTTCTGCTCGCTCTTCTTGCTGCTCTTCTTGCTCTCGGCACCCGTACGCGAATGAACGACCTCGAGGTACCCACGCTTGCCGAGAAACGAGCTCGTAAAGCGTTAGTCACGCGTTGCTCGTGCCGTCTGGACTTCCTCGTCCATCGGCTTCTTCGCGCATCTTTCCGCCTCCACGGATTCTCCACCGTCGACCTCCTCCCTCTTCCGCGTATTTCTCTTCTTCGTCGCGGTCTCGACCCCCGATGCCGTTTCTCGCCCTTTCTCACCGTTCGAGCAGTAGCGATCCGCACGGGTTGGGGGGTTAAATCGGATCGTTAACATAGCAGAGGTCAGGGCTGCCGCTCCACGGGATGGTTTTGCATAGCTGGATCGGTTATGTATGAGAGAATATTTTGCGGCAATTCGCAATGTGCGGACTAACGGCTTTGAACCAGCAAATCACTACCTGCGACTCGTTAACGGATTCCCCTCATGTTCATTTTCCGAACTCCCGTATGAATATTGTTAGTAGCGTCGGAAATTTAGCGCGGGTATCGATTACACAGGCCGACAAGAAAAGATTTTTGTCGAGTATCTTTAATTAGTGTAGATATTGTTTACAGATTTTCGGTCACAAAAAAAATAATGTCGCAAACCAAATTACTTTATCACGTCAAATTTTTAAATGATTTTGAATTTTGAAATGAAAAATCACTCATATTAAAATTCCAAATAACTTTAAAATCTAATAGACGTGATAGAGCAATGTAGACAGCTGCTTTGTTTTTTTGTGATCGAAAATCTGTAAGAAACATCTACTCTGATTAAAATTACTTGACAAATATTTTTGTTGTTGATCTATGTTATTAGTATAAACAATCAAATTTGATCTGATTATATACAAAATTTGCCAAATTATTCTTTTTCTTTTTTTTTATAAACAACAAATTTATGATCAAACTAAAATTTAATGCAAATTATCAATCAGTTCACAGAATGCACTCATTATTATTATTGTTATATTATTGTTATCTATATTGACCTAATAATTAATTGAATTTTGTTATTTGATTTTAAGTGCTTTGTTAATGACGTAATACTTAAGTTTTCTTGTCGCGAAGATGTCAAATGTGACAGAATTTTTTTTATTTTTTGTAAATAACTTCATAAAATATATGTAATATATGTCCAATATTACTGACGGAAGATCTGTTGAGAGATTAAAGACTATATATTAATTATAAAAAAAATTAAAAATGTGTTATAAATTTAAAAAAACAAAAATACAAAAATACAAAAAAAATAAAAAATAAATAAAACAAGAAAATAGAAAACCATAAGAGAAATAAAAAACAAAACAATACAAAACAACGGAGCAACAAAAAATAAACAATAAATTCACACGATATCACGAAATATTAACAAAATAAATTAAATATTAAAATAAAATAAAATTTAATTTATTTTTTATATTATGATTATGATTAGATGTAAATTTCTTATTAAATTTGGAAATTTACAGATAACTGAGCAATGCATAAATAAAAACGCGATTTGAACGCAAATTTAATATTGTAAAAATATCAAAAAATCATAAAACATTTCAAATCCTCTTCAACGATAAAAAATGACAACTTTGTCAATAGATATGTTATCAAAGATCTCTAAAACCCGTATATACTTATTTAGTCTGGTGCAAAAATATTTTATATATTATAATTTCTATATTTCTGATAATTTTGAGTCTGCCATTTTTAATTAAAGCTCTAATTAAAAAGCTAGTATAAAAATATACTCTATGTATACTGTAAAAATATACTATAGTGTATTTATGTGACTTAGAGTTTATAAGAAATTTTTTTTCAAATTGTACATATGTGCTATACTTTGCGAATTAAGGAAATTCTAATCGTACTAAACTGTTACGTCCTGCTGACTCCACTTTCTTCCTTCCGTAAAATTGCAACAACGATTATCGATTAGCAAAATAAAATAAGATTTTCGATGAATAGAACATCTTGCGCCACATTACGCTTAAGTAACCGAGAGAAAACAAAAGAAATACATAGACCTTTGCCATTCATCTCATTGTCAAAATCACGCGTGCAAAGGTCCGTCGGAAAAGACCTTTAATCAATCGACTATAAAAAGGGAGCTCGTGATGTTTATCAGTTATATTTTCAGCTTGATGAAAAATTGTACTAATAATTTTATACGTATTTGTATTTATATTTATCTTTGCCGTAGGAATAGTTTTAAATAAAAATAAATAAAAATATTAAACTTATTAATTTATAAAAATGTATTTGTTTCATAAATACTGTTATTGAATTAATAAGATTATTTTAATTATAATATTATTGCACAATTTTCTTAGATCATTAATAAATAAAAATAAATAAATGTAAAACATGTATTTATTTCATGAATACTGTTATTGAATTAACAAGATTATTTTAATGACAGTAACAATTTAATGATAGTTTATACATAAATGCATTTTTTTTTAAAGAAACAATTAAGTAATATTTGATATAATTATTAAAAATTACTATTGATAAATGATAGCTAATCGCGCATGCTATTTTCAGAATTATTTTAACATTAAAAATTCAAATGGAAGTACACACATTCTTACATACCTCATATATGAGCGATGCAAGTGCACCCTTATGGAAATTCGCTTTGAGTATGTGCGTATGTATGTGAGATTGAATTCAAAAACTCAGGAAATATGTCACTTCTCGTGAAATTGATTTAAGATCTAAAGATTGGCTGCACCAATCTTGTTCAAACTAGTAACAATCAGAATGTCTGTGTCAATATTATATAAGAAAAGTGCCGTTAGATTTTTTATTAAAATTTTTAATTCCTGAGATATTTTAATTTTAATTAAAAATGTTTGACAAAAGATTCTAAATAAGCTTTTGCAGCTACGTTCCAAAACGCTGTCAAATTTCCTCTCCGAGAAAAACTTTACTCGGTCGGTTTGGAATTAATCAAAAACTTTCCAAAAAGTTTCGAGACGGCCATTGAATACAATTTTCCTCAAAGAATCCGTTTTGCAACGTAATCTTGGTAGACTATCGCCTCGACGATTGCCGTGAATGTAGTCGCGGGTCGCGAGACTAGTCGCTTTCGCGCTTTCATACTTTTTATGTACTACGCTATCGCGTCGCTTGATACTTAGAGCGCGAAACTCGGTCAAAACTTGTATTTTGACTTGCGTGACATCCACGCACTGAGCTACAATGTCATATTAATGGATGAGAAATCTCTTCTAAATCCGTGTTAGGCCAACATGCCCCTTTTCGCATACCAGTGCATAGATTATGTGAAGCCATTCTTTATTAGATCCGCGAAAGAAAGGAGAGGAACAAAACGCACAAAGCCTACTGCGTTCTCTTTGTGTGCCTAACGATTCGTGCCATACATCTGGAAGTCGCAGACAACTATACTTAGACAGTAGCTTCCTGATCGCATTCAAAAGATTTACGTATATTTATAAAGATTTATCGCACTATCGGCGGTAGCGATAATGAGACAAATTTTCAGGGTGCCAACAGGGAATTGAGAATTTTCAAAATAATTCCAAACTTCAGAATCATTCTGCTTCAGATGAAATCTTTTAGCAAACTATTTCTTCAGCTGCTCCTCTTTTGGAGGGCTCTGGAAGACCGACGAATTTGGAGAATTTTGGAAGACCGATGTATAAGTCATCAAGTTTTATATCTCAAGATAATATTTGGATACTTTACTTCAATTTTTTTTTAATTTTATATTCTACTGTGCATATAGAATGCATCCTAAATTTCTGACCACTCTTTTCACTGTTTGATGATTCAGAGAATTTAGATACTCTAATTCCGGGTCACTTTCTTGTCGAATCACACCTGTAGTCTCTTCCCCAAATGTTGGGGATACTAATATTAATAGATTATTGAGGTGAACGGTGGACGGTTCAACGATTGCAGGAGAGATTCTGGAAAATGTAGTTATCTGACTATCTGAACTCACTTTAACAATGGAAAAAGTGGCGTACTTGCCAAACAAATCTTAAAGCCGGACCTTATTTTATTACGGAATCCTAAATCGCTTGCCGTCTAAAAGGGATATTAAGCGTATATTGCAATCATGACGGAGATGATAATTTAATATCTGATCATCGTAAAAAATGCCAGATTCATCCTCAAATGCAATCCGATCCGTAACACAATTACCAGTTGAACCGTCCACGCCGAGTGACCATTAAGCGTAGACGGCAGCATTCAATAGTCACGTGAGTTACATTGATCATCGTTCACTGAGACTGAGCGAGGTGGGTGGAATGTTACAGAATACACTCATTATTGCTTTCTCTCTCTCTCTTTCTCTCTCTATATATATATTGATTTAACAATTAATAGTTAAAATAAAGAAATAAAATAATTGAGGTAGATTATTCTAGAAAACCTTTCTTTTCATGTTTTGAGTGTTTTGGTTAACTTTCCCACTACGCGAGGCGTAGGTCGATATATCGCTTACAGGCGAAAACTTCGCGCATATTGGAATGACAACAAATAGTTTTGATGTCCATATTTGGACAAGTGTATCAATCCCTTATCTTAATTGACTCTAACATTCAATATTGCGACAAATCCATGTGAGAATTGCGACGAATCCACGTGCGAAGATAGAATAATCGAGATTGTCCAGTCAGTCTGACGACGGAGAACTAATGAGTAAGAGCAAAGTGTATAATAACTGCATAATAATTATAATTTAACTTTTAAAGTGTAATCGATGATATTGCGAAAACTGTATGCTGTACGCACATTGTGTATAAAAACGTTCTGCGAACGATATAACAATCGGTAGACAATTTTATGTGAATAGACAACTGACATAATTTGAATAAAAGTGTTTGTTTTCATTGTAATTCAAAAGTAATGTTCGTATATCCTTCCACATAAACTTATTCCACACCTGCGATTATAAATGCGAATAAATCTTATAACATTAATTGACTTTCGTTAATAAATATATTACATTTTTTTTCTTATTTTAAATCATTATATTATATAAAATATATATTTTGATTATAAGCCTTATTGCAATATTTTTACGTATTTATCACGAAAATTAATAATAATTTGTAATTGTAATTATTATGTCTAATTATCACATCTAACCATCTTAGTACTTTTAAATAAAATTTACTTTTATTTTGATCATAATTTTATCAGTATATATAGTTATTTTTGTAGTCTTGCTTAGTATTAGTAAATCTTAAATTTTTGTCTTAATGAATATTTCAATATAGAATATATTAATTTACGAAACACATTTCGTAGATACGTATTATATATTGATTCTTGAATTGTTCTAAAAGTTGAATCATGTACACAAAATTATAAAAAATGACACATTATATATATCTAATATATATAAGCAACAAATTATCTAATCTACATTTGTAGTATTAATGTAGTATATTGTAGTATTAATGTTATTTAATTATCAAAATACTTTTTTTCTATTTTTCTGAAAGGTCGTGTATGTTGGCGATGGCTCCGCTTATGTGCCAATTCCATCGTTGAAGAGCCGACCCGTAAATCCGAATCTTCAAGCCCTTCAAACTCTTCAAGGCCTGCAAGGGCTTTCTGCAGGAGGAGGTACAGGCGTAGTCGGTGATGAAGATTGGAGGCGACATCCAGAGACTTGGGATCGCGAACATCGAAGATACAGACCCAATACGACGCGAGTGCAACGTGAGTATATAAAAACATCTATCTTATTTTCTCGTTGAATTCCATTACTTTTATGTACACGAAGTTGATGTGATAATATTAAGATAAGCGATCTTTGATAAATGCTGCAGACATAATTAATACTCTCAACGGTCTGTTTACATACTTTTTCAGTAGAGTAAACTAAATATGAAATTAGGGGTGGAGAGGTACTAAGGAAATTACTCCTCAACCTGTACAATCTTCCAAGCTAATAGAAATATCCTGTTTTGTAAGTACAGCTTTAATGGCAGCTTGTATCAGACCGCTCATTCAGCGGATATGAAAGGGTATTGATTACGCCGATCTAGAACCAATAACAGAAATCTCTATCTCTAGCCGATAGTGGATTGTCGATTCAATTTCATTCGTGATTACATTATTACATTCTTGCGCATCAAAGTAGAAGGAATTTCTTGGCAAACATATTTAGAGCAATAGAATGAGGTAGAGAATAGAGGTCCGCTATATTTCTCATCCAAATGCAAAAGCGCTGACAAAACACATCCGCGCGGTAAATATCCGGTCCTGGTGGGTTAGTGTGCCTCGGATGAGAAAGGCCGACGATGTGGTCGTCGCTTTAGCATGTCGATCCGTTATTTTTCCGCCCGATGCCCGGCAAGAGGCAGACCCGAAACTCGCAGACAACGCGATGCAAGACCTGAGTAAGAGCTTCCCTTCGAGGCGCGGTTCTCGGTCGATTGACTTGAAAGAATCGCGGCGCAACGCGCGTACCACGATACAGTACGTTCCATCTCTATCTCTCCCGGGCAGCGCGCCTGAGAATTCAGAGAGTGCGATACGGCTACCGTTAGAGAGAAGGCAATTAAAACGGTGTCGGAAAGTCGTACGACGCTCCTGACATCGAGAGTATACGCGGGCAGGCGCACCACCTCCGCACCAATGTACACCTCCTATGCCCATCTCCGATCATCTCGTCGTCCCGAGCAACGTCATCATCATCCCGCGCCATCATCATTATCCGCATATTGCGGATCGAGGCGATTGCCTCGTGGAAACTCGAGCAGATAGAACTCGGACGCGTACGTTATAGCGCCGGTACCTAATCGGCGACAGCTCCTTTCTGGCATCAATTTTATTTTTTTTTTTTTTTCCGTGAGAAGATTGCGACGCCACCGCGTCACGATGAAAATGATGCTTACGAGCGGTCGTTACGCGATTTTTTCGAACAGATAACGATGACGTGAAGTTATGTCAAAGTCGACGAGAAATCTTTGAATGATTTAACGTTTATCTCGAATGTGTGTCTAAGATTTTCTTTATACTTATAATTAGCTCGCAACTTTCTTTATAATGGACCATCTTATGCGTCTAATCTTATTGCGATAAAATCGCGCTTATGGAAATAAAAAATTTGCAAGACAAGTAAAAAATTGTGCAAATTAGAAACTTGCACATTGCTTTCTCATAATTTTATTTTCTTCCCTTTATTATATCAATAAAAATGTCTCATGTAAAAATATTTAATCCGATATTCCAAAATTTGCGGAAGTTAGAGAACTATATCCTTTTTTTAAAAATTCAAAAATTTTATTAAAAAATTAACCCTTTCATCAATTCTTCAAATTCAATACCATCCTTTAATGATAATTTATTCATGTAAAAATATTTAGCCCGATATCTCAAAATTTGTGGAAATTAAAGCACGCACATTTATTGAAAAATTCAAAATTTCATAAAAAATAAATCTTTTCACCAATTCTCGTCAAATTCAATACCAACCATCTTTTAATGATATTTTATTCATGTTAAAATATTTAGACCAATATTTCAAAATTTGTGGAAATTAGAGCAACAACTCTTTTTTCAAAAATTCAAAAATTAATAAAAAATAAATTCCTTTATCGATCTTAGCCAAATTCAATACCAATCAACCTTTAATGATACTCTATTCATATAAAAAAAATGTAGCCCAATATCTCAAAATTTGCGAAAGTTGGGGCAAGCATGTCTTTTTTGTGCATACAGACGTTTTATAAAAATGAATTTTGGAATAAAAGTGAAATAAAAGTGAATTTTGGACGTTTTAAAACATTCTGAGCACATTGGCATCAAAGTTGAAAAAAAAAAAAAAAAAAAAAATTTCATGAAAATAAAGTTTCCTCTATGAGGAAGCAAATATCACTTTCGCAATGGCCTTTCATTTCTTTTAACTTTGCGATAAAAATCCTATACAACTGATTAGCTCAGACGAAGCTCGGACTGGCCTTAGCAAAGGCAATGATGTCTTATTAAAGTTGAAATCAGTTGATGCTTTAATTTTAATCTCATACAAAGTATTCGCGCTGCGATGATTAATGCCAGTGGAGCAAGACGTTAATCGATGGAGTATATCCCGTTACGAAAGAACAAACAATGTCCTGTGAAAATTAATTTCCTATGTATAGTAATGCGCATTTATTACGCACATCCCGCGCGGCGATGCGATATTTTTCTGGAGCTTCAAAAGTTCATTGAGAATAAATATGAATACTTATAGTTCGTATCGGCGAGTAATCAGACAGGTTTCATTACCTGATATTCCCAGAGAAAATTATAGCGTGTCTTCCGTAATAATGTAAATAAATAATATTGACTATTAGATAGAGAGAGAGAGAGAATGGTATCGCTCTCTATGAAGTCTCCCTCGTTGCGGATCCTTTTAATTGCATTTCGCGGAAAATTATACGATAGTAGAAATCGCAATGTGAGAAAAATACTTTAACAACGCATCATTTCCCCCACGCTTATTCAACCAGAACGAAGCATCCACTCATTACATTTTTGCCATCGACAATTAATCGTTTGGTGTTTCTTAACTGAATCATTATATGCCAATTAGCTTCACCGATATCGTATTATCCACGAGATGAAGATACGATCATCTATTATATTCTTCGAATTCGATGTATATAATTAAAATCAGTACCGTGAAATTATGATTCCAAAATTCTATTACATAAATCCTATTGTGTAATAAATATGTAATATTACGTAAACTTATATAAGATGTTGCAGATTCTCGCTTTTTCTTTCATTGCGAGACAGCGGTATTCTTTCATAAAATTTAGACAGCGAGAAAGGATTGAGTTATAAGCGATCGATATAAATTTACTTCGCTCTACTTCACCCTGATAAATCATTCGACATGCATGTTTCATAAGAAAAATCGACCGTACAATCATGCAGCATCCATCTTTTTTGAAAAAAAAATGGACTCAGGTTCTTCGGAACGATCACGTTGCTCCGGCCAATTTCCTAAAACACTTGGATGAGCTTGCCATTAGCAATGATAAATACGACGGCGTATGAAGCTCGCTGGTTCAATGAAGTCGTAAAGTCAATCCGCTTGCTCTCTGCGGGAACTTGAGGCCACCCGCGGGATCATCAATTACGGCGAAAGAGGGCCTATTAGGTTTAATGTATCCTCGCTCGATTCTCGTACGTTCTCGAGATCCATTTTGCTTTCCTTTTTTCTTGTGCTCCTCCTATACAATTCGCCTTTTCCATCGCGCATTTGAAATTTCGAGTTTTCTCCTTCCAATCAGCTTCAATTTAAATTGATGAATAAAAAAAAATTTGAAGATATGTGTGCGTAAAAAATCAAAAATTTTCTAGTCAAAGAAAAGGCACATGTTGAAGAATACAAAAAAAAAAAAAAACATGCTTTGATAGTTTTAGAAGAATCTCTCGATTTTTACTATATAAGCGCAGCATGGATACCTTAAAAGGAACCCGACAATATTCTCCGCGTCTCACCGTGGCCGCTCTCGGCACGTTCGAGCTAATATCGGCGTTGCTCAACTCTTCCCATTGTCTGCCCACTGACGTTTTGCCGGACGATGAACACAAAGCACGTATCCGCAATTCTAATAAGCGTGCGTATACGTACGTGCGCCGCTCGAAAATGCGCTCGGCACATTCGCGCACGTACGCGAAGCGTAGGAAGAAGGTGAAACGGAACGGTTGTATCATCGGCATGTGCCTCCGGTGTGACTATCTCTCGCATCTCCATCTCCGTTTTGTTTGTATTTTTTTCCATCGCTCTCGTATTGATCTCCAAATTGTACTTTCTTTTTATTCGTCTAATCGAATCGGAATTAACTCGTTAATTTTTTAATTACTTCTAAATAAATTTTTATTTAGGTACGCACCATTCGGATCCTTAATCACTATAAGAATTTTGCGTCATTTTAATCTTATCGAATCGAGACTAACTCGTTAATTTTTTAATTATTTCTAAATCAATTTTTATTAATGTACACACCATCCGATTCTTTAATCACTCGATATTATTCAATTTTCGGAAAAGTTTAATCTGATTGATTATTATTACATTTAATTATTACAATCAAAGTTTCTGAATCTTTTAGTCGATTTCAATTTTTTTTATTTGTTACAAAACTTCATCATGAAAAAGACGTTCATCGATTGAATAAATTTTTCAAAAGTTTGTCAAAAAATGTCAAAAAAAAAAAAAAAAAATTGTAACACAATTTCATTAACTGGATTTTAAAGAGCGGAGTTTTATTTTTAATTTGCTTTTTTTAATGAATGTCCTGATTTTTTTAGTTCAATTATTCACTACTGAGAAGTAAAAACGGTCGATTGATTTTGAGCGTTCATAATTAGTGAAAAAAATTGTCACAATGATTGTCTCATCATTAAAAAAGCAATTAAAAAGGAAAAGTCAACACTTTTAAAATACATTAATTGCTTTTTCAATCAATATCTATTGTTAAAGTGTAATTATTACTTTACAATCAAGTAAAAATTGTACTTTTAACATTTTTTATTTAAATCAATGCAAATTAATAAAAAACCGTTAACATACTTATAAATTCTACAATATTTACAAGTAAAAAGTATTCTAATCACTTGTGAATAAATTAATAATTTTATTAAAATTATATAAAAAATCCAAAGCAATTAGGACATTTTAATGTGTCAACTTTTCTCTTTAAATCTTTTTTAATGATCATTGTATGATAATTTCTTTATTTGTTCAAACTCAACAAATTAATTTTATTTCAGTGAATAACTCGGCAAAAAAAATCATAGCGTATATTAATTAAAAAAGCAAATTAAAGAAAAAAATTTTATCCTTTAAAATCTATTAACGAAATTGCACTGCAATCTTTTTTTCTTTCTTTAATAAACTTTTGAAAAATTTATTCAATTGATGGATGTCGCTTTTTCATTATTAATTTTTTAACAAATAAAAAAAAATTGAAATTGACTGAAAAAGATTCTGAAACTAGCAACTGCAATCTTTGCAACGCTTTTTTATTGATTTTAATCATTTCTATGCGACAAAATTGCAGCTACTGAAAAAATGTTGTTTTTTTTTTTTTTTGTTAAAGGAAGAAAGTGACCCTTTAATTTTTTTGTGCAATATAAAATATATAATCAAATGTGTCATGACGTACGTCCTACGACGGTGCGCGTAGGACGAGCGTGGGTCACGGAATGAAAAGGTTGTATCATCGGTAGACACCTCGACTGTAACTATCACTATCCTCCATCAATCTCCATTCCGCTTTACAGTCGCGGCGGCGGGTTACGTTGTTGCAGTGGAAACGGCTTCTCACCACGAAGAGCGCTTATACCGGACCCCCAACTTACTTTCACTCGTCGTCATCGACGACCGGTTTTCCACTCGTTCCTTTATCCGCGAATCTACGATTTTCCGCGCCCGGTTTCGACACGCGAGTGATGACAAGACCTTCCGGCCGCGATTGCAAGCCCATACTCGACGATCGATCGAGGCGTTTCATCGATATTTGCTTGGAGACGCATCCGACTCGTTTCCAAGTGGAGATAACGGGCCCGATTGAACACGATAACGCTATTGTGCTCTCCTGAAAGAAACCCTTCTCGGCCGAGAAAGCGTCTTTACAACTGAAAGAGGATCGATCATTTATGTTCTTTAAATAGATCTAATTTCTTATTACAAACTGGTTATGATTGTTATTTAATAAATTTTTTAATTATATAAAATTATATAGTCTATTATTTTTTTACCATAGGTGTTGCGTTCAAATTATTTGAAAGTCGATTCTTATACATAATGTAGATTCATAGCGGTGAGGCGTCGATTTTTTCCGCTAGTTCGTATAGTCGGACGCAGTTTTCCTCTTTCGACACTTAGAGATTCCACCTAGACCTTCTCTGTTTCGTAAATACAAGAAGGCGTAGACAGAGAGTTCATCAGCGCTGATGGATCAACAATGTAGCTCTGATATAGGTCTTCTTTTGGATTCCTTTAGTTTGTCGAAATACTAGCGAGCAGATAAATAAATTTAAATAAATTACAATTATATTGTATATTTGCAGATATCGAGGCGGAATGTCAAGATGACTATATGAAAATCAGGATTGGATTCAACGGATCTTTTGCCGGCCTCTTATATTCAGCAGGTAAAATTAATTACGCAATTATATATATCTTTTTGATGAATAATAATAACCTCTACTTGTAATTCCACTTATTTGTGTTACAAATTTTTTTCTAATATAATTGCACAGTTATATTCTCACGATCATACGTACATACGCGCAGTTAATGATATAACATTAATTAAGTGCTCCTAAAATATGTAACTGCATCGCTGGCATCCGCAATTATCTCGGCAGACACTGAAACTAGTATGCGCTAAGGAGATAATGGTGGAAATTATCGTAAAGCGATATCGCCAGAATTTTTCCATCATTAACATACGCCCATCTGATCCGTTCCGGTGAGATACTTCCGTTATTTCGAAAGAAGCGTACCTCTCGTGATTTCTTCGCGAGTCATTCATTGAAGAAGAGAGCCCGCCCGAGAATTTTTCTGTTCGATATTGATTATGTTGACTTGCGATTTTCTTAACGATCAATAATAAGTTATTAATCGATATTTTTCTCGACACGTGACAAGCAGAACACTTTTCTATAATCTTAAGACACTGAATCGGATTTAATCTAGCAAGATGACTGAAATGGCAGATTGCCCTAATCTCCGACTTCCTATCACAGGCGCTAACGACTATACTTCATATTTCCTTGCTTGTCTTTCGCTCTTTCTCTTTCCCTTTTTTTTCTTAGTTCGTCCATTTGTTCGCAAAAGAATAATGCATCAACATCCGTCTATCTTCCGCGCGACGAGATTCGCACAGTCACGTTGCTGCTGCGCAAGATATAAGGGACACATCGGAGAGATGCCCATCGTAGGTAGCCGCATTCTCCGGATGATCGAGAACAATCGCTTTTAATTGCAGGCTACTCGTACGATCCCGATTGCATGTACGTTAACGGGACGGGCCGCGACTACTATGAGTTCTACATTCAGCTGAATCGATGCGGCACCCTCGGCGAGAACACTCATCATCAGGACAGCAGGAAGAATCCGACGGTATGTAAAACAAACGAGCTCGAGTGACGAATCGTTACTTTAGCGCGCACCAGCCGACACAGAATAATAATGATTAACAACACGGGGGTGAAGGGGGGGAGGGCAGGGGAAAGTAATCCGGTCTTTGTCTCCGAGTTGAGATGGCGAGTTCATCTCGATAATCAGAGAAAATTGGATGTCACGTTTGTAAGGAACGACGCTTATTACGTAGTGACGGATTTACGTGAGAAATGAAACTCGTGTATACGTTATTCGCGACTCATAATCTTATTTTGCAGAAAAATCTCATGTGGAACACGGTCACGGTGCAGTACAATCCATTGATAGAGGAGGAATTCGACGAGCACTTTAAGGTGACTTGCGAGTACGGTTACGACTTTTGGAAGACGGTGACATTTCCCTTCCTTGATGTCGAGTAAGTGTCAATTTTCATTCAATTTTTTTTTATCCCATATCGCATATTGAGACACAGAAAATTCTAAAAATAATAATAAAAAAATATTAATGTATTAAAATATTAATATTTAAAATGATATTAATATGTTAATATTTTAATATATTAATATTTTTATATTTTAAATTATTAATAGTCATAATTAAATTAATTATAATAATTATAATAAATTATATTTTTATATTTTTATATATTATTATATTAATATTTAAATATTAATATATTAATATTTAAAATATTATATATTAAAATTATATTAATTTTAAAATATTAATATTTAAAATATTATATATTAAAATTATATTAATTTTAAAATATTAATATATTAAAATATTAAAATATTAATTAAAATTCTTTTTTAAATTAATATAATTTTAATTTATTATAATTAATATAATATATGATAATTAATATTTATTATAATTGATATAATTTTAAATATTAATATTTTAAAATATTAATTTTGTATTTATATTTGCCGTTTATATATGCAAAATATTTGATAAATCAAATTTTTGACATAATAGAGACTTGATAAAAGTGGATCAATTATCAATTAATAATTATGATTGAAAAAACGTTTGTAAAATGGACTTCAAATATATCGTGAAAATATATGTACGAAAGATCGATACATTGATTAAAGGCACGGGTCATTACCATAATGTGCTCATGGAAAGACTGACATAATATCGTTTAAACTCACCGATTACATGAGATCGACGGATGGTTTCGCGCGAGCGCCCAACGTTTACGTAATATCTACGATAATGCCTAACATCCGTGCTATCCGATGGCGTGAAGTAGGCCGTACTGCTCCGCGAGATAACGGATACGCATTCTATGCACCCACCTTGTTCCAGAGTCGCCACGGGAAATCCCGTAGTCTTCACCCTGCAGCCTCCTGAGTGCTACATGGAAATCAGATACGGTTACGGGACCACTGGAACTAGAGTGGCTGGACCAGTTCGCGTCGGCGATCCCCTGACTCTCATTATCTACATGCGCAGTAAATATGGTAAGCTTCTACGTGTAAATCGCTAAAGCTGAAGAAGCACTCATTAAACTCGATGAGCGCGATCACTTCAAATAAGGATCAACTAAAAGATTTAAAAGAATATGTAGATTTATTGAAAAAATATTTTATTATATGTTTGTTTCTTTTATGCACATATGTAATTTTTGTGCAATTTATTTTTTAATTTAAATAACATATTAGAGACTTAAAAAAATTTTGTTTTTTATAAACAGATCAATTCGATATAATTAATTTTTTTTTTAATTTAATATAATTAATTTTTAAAAAAGAGTCTTGAAATAAATTGAAAAATTAAATATTGTTACTATAATAAATAAGAATTTAATATAATACGTAAGAAAAATGTGAAAAAGAAATTAATGGGGTTAATGTTATTCACTCAACTGATGAAAAAATGGCCAATGTAAATCTAATCGTAAACATAATTTTTGAGTGCTTAAAATATGATTACAAAAATGCTGATCTCGAAATTTGCGTCTTAACGAGACAAATAATCTGTAACAGTGAGGCACGAGGCATTCTCTCTCTTTAAAATGATGCAGCACCACTACACATTTTCACGTACCCTTTATTTCTTATTCTCGCCTATCTATTCTTACCTACTGCCCAGCTTAACCATACGACCCGATTCCACCTAGATATCATTCGATAACGGTATAAGATGAAGCACGAGACTTAATCAGTTGCGGCTGCAGTCCGAGCTCAGTAATTTGCAAAAGATGCGGAAACGCATATAGAGAGAAGGATATGAAAATGTGCGCGCTTCGACAAAACGACAGATGTCTGTACTTTAACGAGTCAGTCTTCTGTATTTACGTCGACATCACTTATGTCATGCGAATCTATGTCAGAAGGTAAACGTCACGTCATTGTATCCTCTTCCTATCGCCTTTGACAAATTGGTTTCATTATTAACGACATATTTCATACAAGCTAATCTCTCTCACACACACATACATAGCTTCTTACCTAATTATAATAAATTTCCAAGAACGGTTCTCTCCGAGCAAATTACACTCATTGCCTTTAAAGACATAATCTCTTTTCAAATCGGCACTGATGTCAATTTATGTGAGTAAACGAAATTTCATATGGGAATTTATATATTACTGTTTTTTGCAGGCAAATTCCAGTAGCTACAAATGATGAGAACAACTATTCACATTAATTTTTTGTTATAGATGGTTTTGATATCGTTGTGAACGATTGCTACGCGCATAATGGCGGGAATAAAAGAATTCAACTGATCGATCAATACGGATGTCCGGTCGATGATAAACTGATCAGCCGGTTTCGGGGCTCCTGGTCGGAGAGTGGCTTGTTCGAGACACAAGTGTTCGCTTACATGAAGACCTTCAGGTTCACGGGATCACCGGCCCTGTATATCGAATGCGATGTTCGCATGTGCCACGGAAGATGCCCGGTAACTACACATTATAGGATGTAATCGATTTTAATCCACTTATCCACTTTAATCTATTTAGGCATCACGTTGATTGAATCTGTGTTTAACCGCACCAGAATTATCTACTTCCAAACTATTTTGGCTACCATATTTATCATTATATCACACAAATAAAAATATTGGTTGATATTTTTTTTGTACAAAATATTCTCAATTCCCTACAAACTTGTATTTTTTAATTTTTCCAATAAAATTGATAAATGAAAATTTTAAAAACAATGTCTTAAAAAGAAATCTTATTTTCAGAGAGATATTTATTCTCTTGTACCATTTGGTCTTTATGTATTAAAGTACAATGTTCCAGTTTTATAGATATCCTTATAACTTGAATACTTCATCTATGTTTCAGAGTCAACCTTGCCATTGGAGAAACGCAAAGAATGTAGTAAAACGATCAGTGTCAGAAATGATCGGTGGACCATCGACACCGGCAACTAGTTTGTCGGAGAACGTGAATCTCTTCCAGTCTCTTCGCGTCCTTCAGGAAGGCGAGGCGGACACGGAACTGTTCCAGAATTCCACGAGCGCTTTTCGCAATGGTAAAGCGAATATTTATGTCAAAGATGATTTTATTGTTACAACAATTATGTTAAATCATATGTTTTTATTATAATTTTATTGAGTAAAAAAATATTTTTTTTACTTAACTGTCATATATAATAGTGATAAAGGCCGATTTTATGATTGTTAAAGTTTTTTTGAAAATATGAATTTTTTATATAAAATTATATATAATATTTTAGTAAAAAATTGAAATAAATCTTTGAAATTATCATAAATTCTGCCATTTCAGATATTAAAAATTTATAATTATAAAACGAGAATGAAATATTCTATCTATTTTCAGTAAACACTGTTTGTTGTAATATAACGTGGAAGTAACAAATAACATAACACAAGTTTATAATACAAGTGCTTAAGTTGATGGCATAAAACTCATAGAAAGCCTACAAAAGATGGATACTGATATATGATGCAAAATATATTTTTTTTTTTTTTTGATAGTTTAATTTCTAATACAACAACCCAACAAAGGATTCAGAATAATAAATGGATTGTTTGAAATTGAGCGGGAAATAGTCTATTTGTAGTCTATTTGAAGCAAAAAAAAAAATCGGAATTTGTATATTAGGTCGCAATTGTAAATTAAGTCGCAAGTTTTATAAATTAAATACATTAAATTATTTTTTTAATTTATTTAATTAGTACAATTTTATATATTGAGTATGCAACTACAATATAACGACGGTATAATATATGTTACATTAATGAATGAAAAATTACAATACTTACTTGTAATACTTGTGTATATTCCTTGTAAGATTCCATTTTATTGCTCTTATGTAATGTTAAGGATATTCTGGATATACAATAGTAGTATACAAAAAATTGTCAAAATTAAAAAGAAAACATGTTTCTTACTGTTTATACTGTTTGAAAAATGAAAAAATAAATTCGGGTTTTGAAAAAAAATTAAAGTATCGCAAAATAATATGGATTTTGACGTCTTCGTAAAAGAAAATAGTTGTAATTAATATTCTTTCTAATTTATGGCAAAACTTTTGATCGTGAATACTCTTTGAAATCAACTGTAAGAAACAGTGAAAAACGAGTAATTTGCAGAAAGAGAAAACGAAACGGATAATATTTTTCTACAATTTTTAGTAAATAACTTTTAAACAAATTAGTGGATCTAAATCAAGTTTTGCACAAATATTTATTAGAATTTTTTTAATATATGTGAAAATTTTTATTTCATTGGTAATATTTTTTCTTTGTCAAATTTGTCAATAAGTGCTACAATAGGCGATTTTCCATAAGAATCAATAGTAACTTTAAATTTAAATAACTTCCAAACCATTAAGAGAATTGTGCTTAATTTTTGCACAAATATTCAGAAGAAATAGTAGAACAATCTATAAAATTAATACTTTTGTTAATATTTCGATATATGTCACATCCTTAATATAAGAGTGTTTGCTGAGATATATTTTGTAAAATACATTATAATTTAAACTACATCTCCCTCTCTCTAAATAATCTGTATTTTTTTTTATAGGACTTAGCGAATCTACAACTGACAGAGTGTGCTTGAGATCTTCGGTGGCCAGTACAATAGTGGGAGTCGGCTGCGGATTCTTTTGTATCATGGCCGGCACGATACTGGTCATGTGCTCGCGAATGCGACGACACGCACGAGAAAAATTATTATCGGACAGCATAAGTTACATGACGCATAAGGGCCGAATCAATTAAAAACAACGAAGAAGCCTGTTTCCTCTTCTTCTTCATCTCGATCGGCGATATCCTCGCATCTCTCTCTCGCGTCTCTCGGGAGTTGCCAAGAAGAGATCGCACCGCCGATAAGATAGAAACGCGTAATATGTCGTTAAGATAGAGAATTACCGATATAAATGACTGAGCTGTCGATAAGCTGACGACATTGGCTGATAAAAGTATAATTATGTGACGCGACGATGATAAATTAATTTTTCACGAATTGCAAGAATAGGAAATTTGTAAAAATTTTTAAAGGGTTTTGTATGTGTACTACTTTGTACTTATTAACTTCTTAAGATAAGTGTGGGATTGATATAGTGCGAAGTGCCTTACATATATTAATAGTCGTTGATAATTCAGATTTTCATGGATAAAATAGGTCTCATCCATCTTTCGTGCGCGAATGCTTTTTATATAAATAATATTCGCTGCTATACTCTCGCTTCTCTCTTAATTATCGAAATATTAATCGATATCCATTCGCCAATTGATGTTTGTATCGCGAGTGACGTGTCCGTAGCGAGTTATCGCTCGTCGATTAATAGAATTTAGTCGTCGATATATTGCCAGGATCTCGGTGCCGAATGTGCGATCAATGAAATAAGACTTCGATTGTTTCGACCGCCGCACGATTATTATTAATTCGTCATTTAATGCAGTGCACTGACAATCGACATTTTTTTTTTTCTTTTTTTTTTATTGCTTATCTCGATCTCACAAGCGGCATACATTGAGATCAAGACGAACGTAACATAAGTAACGACGCTTAATTGCCGTTGATAAGATTCACTACTTACATTTCTATCTATGCGTGGCATTATTCACCATATTCAGGAACGTGAAAATTGATTGTATGTCTCGTTAAGTTTAATCATTTTTAAATATCATTAAAATAATAAATAAAAAAATGTATATTTAATAGAACTTATTGTTAGTAAAATGAAAAAAAAATATATATATGTATAATATATAAGGAAAAAATATCAAATTAGTATCAATCGAATATCAACAAATCAAACATATAATAAAAAAAGCTTTATTTATTATTATAAAAAAATTTATAAAATGAACAAAATTTATTTTATATTAACATAACATATATATTAATATGTTTGTAAATAATTCACATGAGCACAGTGTTTACTAAAAAAATAAGAAAGATATACATGCTCCCTTACGATTTTCTGAAATATTTTAAATTTACATATAATTGAGAGATAACGGTTTTGAAAAGCATGGTCATTTGATGATTCTTAAAAATCAAACAATTTCGTGTCATTGTTGATCGTTATGTATATTTAATCAGATACTGAAAACGGAAAAATGAAATTATTCGGATCGCATCGTTCCTGAATGTTCGTAAATAATGTATTAAGATTGAATTAAATATCATTATATAACAAACGAAAAATATATCTAGGTTTATATTTTATACACACGATATACACAACATCGAAGATGCGAACCTTCGTTGATACGGAGGAGAAGAAAGGATCAAGAAAATTATACAGAATCGCATATCGGGTGTACGGCCAGCGAGGATTAAATAATATTTTACGAAACTATCCCGTGTATATGTGAGCGAGGCTAGCGAAAGAGTCGTAGCTAATTCGGAGAGCTCGTCAAAGAGTCTCTCTTAATATTTATTCAGAAATTCGCTGATCCCGCCGCGTAAATCTTTTTGCCAGCGTGTAAAATATTAACTTCCCCTCCTGGTTGTTTCCCTTTACAAACACGTTCGTACAATCTAATCTTGAAGCATCTTTTCATTGCTCCACATTGATCCCAATCCCCGTGACTCTCCCTTCCGTCTTTCGAGCGTCAAGCCACAAGTATATCAGGACACAACTACTCGATTAATTAACTGTAAATATAGTCTTATATCGTGACTCATAATATTTATGATTAAGCTCGAGTGTATCAAGGTTTCCAATAAATAATAGAAGAAGATTTTGTGTTGTCTCTAACATATTCTGCCTGATTTTTGTATTTTATATAAATGCATTACAGATTTAAAGCAATACTATAAATCTTACATATACATGAGACTTTTTAAATATCGCTTTTTAATTTGCCTTTAATAATGATAATCACAATATTAATAAATTAGTTAAAAACGACCCTACAAATTTGCATCTTAGAGTTCATTCAAAGAATTTAATGATCTAACACATCACTCAATAAGTCCCCGGTCTGACACATATATGGCAACATTGTTGACAGATCCACGTGATTTCTAA
>JBCAUJ010000024.1:1504303-1518531 GCA_038406275.1 Cataglyphis albicans
TTGACAGATCCACGTGATTTCTAAAAAAAAAATTGTTTTTCTTAGTTAGACCGGAGACTTATTGAGTGATGTGTTATATATTTTTTTATCTGAGATACTATTTTTTTATTTTTACGTGTCATTTTGTTTAACCAATAATTCTTTCGATTTAAATCACACATTTCTTGTCTGTATATAATATCTTTCTTTCGAGAAGTATTTGTTTATTAATTTTTTTTTATAATTATTATAATGTATGCAATGATTAGCGAAAAAATCTAGAAACCAATGCGACGAAAGCAGGAATCTACCTGGCTGATCTTGAAAAATTGGAAATGTTTCGGAGCATGATGATCCCGAAAGGGAACAAACCGTGTTTCTCAAACAGCGTCATTCGTCTTATAAAATGGATCCGACTAAAATGACAGTCGATCCTCGCAAATAGGATGCTTCTCGATGAAAAGTGAAAACTCTACGCAATATCTCATCCGACAAGCCGAAACGCGACCGTCATTTATCGTTTGATCCCTCGATAACGAAAGAAAAAACGCGCCAATCACCGAACGACCGGTTCCCGCATTCATCCAACAAGAGAAGAACATTATACGAAAACAGCTTCCGCGTTAATTATTTATAACAAATAAATGGCCGATTATTAAAGAGTACATTCAGGATACTTACCGTGCAAAATTGAAGATCTATGAAACTTCTTGACAAGAAAGACAATTAAGGCATTGTAATATTTTGAAGACACACAATTTTGAGAGAAGACTGCGCCGGAATTAAATGTCGCTCTGTAAGCACGTTAAAATATAAAATAATATATAAATAAATAACACGTTTTTCTAATTAAAAGCTTATCATTATCATTATGACGTATGCACTTCTCCGATAAAGATATTTGTGATATATAAGATAAAATATCTTTAATATTTAATTTGATTTTATCCAATATTATTAAGCAGCAATAAACAAAATGATGCGTTTTATTGTAATAGAACCATCGTCTATTTCGTTTAGATTGATCCGATTATCTATATACAATCTACATACATCAAGCAAATCTCACAGTGTCTCCTAATTTTTTTTCGAAAAAAAGGCCTTGCCAACTTTGGACCTTATTGCGTAGCAAAAGGGCAATCAGCTGCAGTAACGAACTGTCTCGCCCGCCTACCATGCGGTAATTAATCAAGCCACAATAAATTAATTGCCACTCCGGCAAGAATTAATTGCCATCCCGGCAATAATTATGGCTAACGCAGAAATAATTATCGTGCATCCCGGTGGAGCGGTTGATCCTCACCCGACGATAGTCAGCTCGTAATTCGATACATACGTACATCATATACAATCGATCGTTCTCTGTGCGCGCGTTTCTGTACAAATTCCTCGCCCCCTCCCCTTCCCAGCCGCCTCCCCCTCCCCCACGCCTCCCCGCCCCACTCCAATCGTTCCATGTAAAAAAAAATGTAAATCGCTCTGAGACAGGACAGAAGTTTCGCAATAACGTCGAGATAAAATAAATATTTCGTGAAGAAAGTGAAGCAGATTACGTCGCAAACGTGTTGAATTTACTGTGACAACAATCATCCATAAATTTCAATCGTCATTTCGCGAAAAATTATATTCTAGAGAAAAAAATATTCTATAATTATTCTCGTAACACATGAAAAGTAGATCAACGTCAAAGCTAAAAATCCGAAATGTACTGCTCGCTTTATCTGAACTCGAGCCGAAATTTTTCTCCTACTTTAAACCTTAATGTTCACTCTAATATTTAATTTAAATCATTCTATTTTGAAACTATTTAATCTATAGTTTTTTTTTTTTCAAAAACTCTGCTTTTGAGTGGGGAAACTCTTTATTTTTTACGATATAAAATAAAAAAATACTCAATATAATTTTAATAATGATACATATAATATAAATATAATATAAATAAAACTTATCAGAGTCTTTCGGACTTCGTGAAAAAATAAAAAGTGCAAACAAGAGCAAAATTTTGTTTATTCAAGAAAAACGTATACACGTGTGCGAGAAAGAAGAAAACAGAGAGACAAATTTTATATATAAAATTACGACTAGGAGAAAAATGGAAGAGAGCTAATATCAAAATGAAATCTTTCAGACCAAAAAAATACTCGGTTATCAGAGGCACTCAAATTGCTCCACGATACGATATCCAAAGATGGACTTTAAGGGGCACGGACCACCATTTCATCCTCGATCTATTTCGCCTTACGGCAAGATGCGCGTACGAGAGGGTCCATCACATAACGTATCCGTTTACTTAACACATCGTATCCCCTACGTGAGCTCGAAGCATGCCGGCCGCGCATATATATATACATTCACTTAATAAAGTAGAGGTGTGGAGTAGCGAGATAGTACTCGGCGGAAGTTACGTTCGGCTACAATCGTTCTGCAGGCCACGTCGTACCCAGTTTCTCGTATTATCTTAAAATCTTAAAGCAAGATTTCGTTAAAAGATCAGTGATGTATGACCGGCTGTAAATTGACGCGCTTCCTTGCGAAAAAAGATGAAAGAAAAATCTTCGTAAAAGAAAAAGCAGTAAAGTTGACATAATGTCAAACTTTTTTTGTCGTGCAATGATCATCTCAGTCTCACTTTGCGAATGTGATATAAATAGATTAATTATTTCTAATACACAAAATAAATGCAAATAGACGTATATTGTTTTATTAATTTTTTCATATAACATAAATAATTCTTTTATTCAAAATTTTTATTTTTGACCAACGGATTATTTTATATCAAGATTTCGATTGTTTGATTACAGCAATATATTTTGAGCGATTCCAAATCTGAAAATTTGACAAAAATGTCATCGGTTGCAGACACAATATCCCAACATCTTTTAATCTAGAGAGTGCTTTATCACAGCTATACAATGCGATTGATTAAATGATATCGCTTCCAATATCGAATCGCTTCGTTGACCGTAGCTGTCTGTGTTTTCTCGTTGCAGGCCATAAATAAGATTGTCGGGCGTTCGCCAGACCGCAGAGGATACCCCACCGTCAGATAAGTCTGATAGATGCACCTCGGTGATTTCCCTCGCGAATATAACTCGGACCTTCTCGCGTGATCTCACGAAATTTAGCGCCTGCGGCGCAGTACATTATTGCGATCCCGAGGCAATTTGCAACACCGGCCTTATTTAACACCGCGAATGACGAATTTGCCTGGACGATTCTCCTCTGCCGAGGAGAAGTTTCCTAATAATGAGCGACGTGCGTCCAGCGAATCTGATAAAGACTCCATTGTCGACTCTACCTATAATTTATTGCGGCACGGCGCGGGCAACAATGTTCGTTATTGCAACGTGGTATTGCAATTCTCCGTATCAGCCTTATCAAACGATAGGCAATTTGTCCATCGCGTTTCTATCTAAATGTTCAATTAATAATAATTTAATTACATTACGCTGCTCTCTCCGGCTCAACTGTCAGGTGGGTCGGATTAATGATTTGTAAGATTTAATTCTCCATAATTTATGTGCGAAGGGAAGCTAATTAAGAAAGAATTCTATCTATAGATCAGAGAGCAAAGTGTTGCTTCAATTAATTCCGTAAGCAGCAAACCTCCCTTATTTTTATGAATATAATTCGTATATTCCAGAGTCCTAGAGTAACGCGTTCAAACGAAAGGAATAATAATTTCTCATTGGAATGATAAGCGCATTTTTTTATAGTTATCATCGATATAAACTTAGAAAGTTTAATACATTACATAAGTTATAATAGAGAGAAATTAGAGAATAGCTTTTAGAGTAACCGATAGACTAGTGTCCTTTCCTGTTTCTTATGGCAGACCGCTTATCAAACCCAAATTGGCGCTTTCTTTGCCATGCTTAATGCTACCGGGCAACCCGATACTCGAGAAATCAATATGTATTCACAGTTGCAGGGACGCAGCCTCTGATTGAAATAGCTCTGAGTATCTTTCAAGTTGAAGTCCTTTTTGTTTCGGGTGAGTTCCTCTTTTGTGTTTAATCTTTAAAATAAAAATGAAGATATTAAAATATCAATAATTTTATCTCTTATGAAAAATTGAGAACAAAAATAATATTTAATAATTATATATCCACTTAATAATCTTTTTGATAAAAATATCAATTTTTTTTCGTTATTATTTTTTATTTGATATTAAGAGATTGCTTTTTGAACAAACTAAATGCGGATTAATCGTAAACCAAAGTGAACAAAAGATTAAGCGACATTCTATGACAGTGCCGATTTTACGCGATACATTCGCGAATGTCACGAAAGAAATTTTAGTTTGCTGCATATTACACACTTCGCACGGATGCGTCATAAATCACGTTAAGAAGAATTTCCCAGAGTTAGTATGCATCACTAACTTTGTACAGTATAAATTATTATATCATTAAGCGGATCCATCAGCACGTACCGCAAATAACACATTCACCACAATTAGAATAAAATCTGAGATCGAGATAAAAAACAACAGCGTAAAATTAATCAATTCAGGCAAATTAAGATGTAAATTATGCAAATTGATTCAATTCTATGAAGGATATGCCCGCGTGTTACGCGGCGCTAGATTTATCGTTGCAAAAAACTAGTGAATGTAATAAATTGTGTTATACATAATGAAATATAAAAAATCTGTTTTAATGAATTTGTTAATATATTCATCAATTCATTTAAGCAACTTTAATGCGACTATCTTTATCTTAAACAAGCATTTAACAACTAAACACAAAATTTTATACTTGATTTTATATAAAAGGTTACTTCAGTATCTGATGCAGAATAATTAATGATTTTAATTTTGCGATCAAAATGTTTTTTCAATTTTTATCATTAGAATATAAATTTATTCGATAATTATTTACTTTTAGAGAAGCACCATAAAACGATCTTGACCTTGACATATTATGCCAAGGTCATAACTTTGAATAACATTCAAAAGATTTTAGCTGTCGGTTATTCTTCATGAAAAAGTTATTAACAAAAGTGGCAGATACGATTCGTCAAAATTTATGAAACATTAATATAAGCATGTGCAAAAACAAAAATTTTAGTTTTAAATCAGAAATAGATTTGGGTTAGGTTATATTTTTCGGAAGTGAAGCCCCCGTAGGAGGGAGGAATCCCCCCCCCCCCTCTTCCTTTGGATTGTCCATTACTTCACAACGCAAAGCGAGTGTCCATCCCACAATTGTTATGTGGATGGGGAATTTACTTAATTAATACTTAATTAATTGAGTAAAAATGACATTTTAGAGCAGAAATTGAAAAGCTGAATTAACAAGAATCAATTCGCGCATACAATAGATCCGCCCCTGGGAAGGATGCATCACCTCGTATCACAAGAGCGAGCTGCATCCTTTCGACGAATGAGAGTAGCCGCTTACGAATTAGCGAGCGCGCAATACAAGTCTCGGCTAACTTACAGGGTGTATCCTAAGCGAAGGAGGCTTAGGGATACTAACGACTAACGAGCACGTGGACGCTCGTTAAGGCGGGAATGTGCAGGGTAGTTCGCGTTAACGAAATTTACGAAGGCGGCCGGCTGTAACGAGTTCGAGGCTCGAGTGCATGTTGGATACCGTCGAAACTCCTTAATCCCGCGATCGTGGTTGTTAAATGGCGCGTTTTTTTCCCACCATTACGTGTACTATATACGCATCGACAAAACTACCATGTTGGCATTTTTGATCTTGTTTCAATATCCTTTTTTCGTTAATTTATCTGACATACTCTCTATCCTCTTTGATCCTCGTCCAACGATGGTACGTTATTAAATGGTCATATGTTCGTCGAAAATTGCAAGAGAGAAAATGAAATATCACCGCAAAGCACGAATAAAGTGTACGCAGACACTTGAATGCATATCGTACATGTAAGTCATCTTCTAAAATAATTCATGTAGAAGAAAAGTGCAAATTTGAATTTTTATTAGCTTATAATTTCGAATGTTTGATGAGGAAAAAAAAAACAAAGCAAAATAAACAAGTTTTGTTTCATGACGAAACTAGTCACGATTTCATTCCAGAAAATAATGACATGATATACCGGGAAGAAATATAATTGGATGGCAAGAATTTGTAAACTTCGCGATAATATCTTGCCTCTTTCACTCACTTCTCGACAAACATTGAATCCGCGTTTAAGTTTATGGGGTGTTGACGTGCCACTGACAATACGTCATTATGCTGGGCTTTCTTGATGGCCAAGTGTACGAGTCGATTTCGCGGTAAATTTCTATTTAAGCGTCACTTGAAAAGCGCGCGCACACATAAAGCCATAAATAGTCAGATCGACAGAATCCTCGGTTATCGGAATCAAAATGAAAGTAAAAGAGCGTTCCAGAAAATGCGTCTGCGACTAATAATTGGAGTTCATTGACAAAGGCAAATTCACTTGAGCCGGCTTAACCCTAGCATATTTTATGACGCAATAAATATATGTATATGTATATCTTAGAATATCTCTACTTAAGGTAGTTATCTCGTAAATCGCAATTAAGAAAAATTAAAAAATGTAACTATACGTTAAAAATGTTATATCTACACGTCTGTACAATTTAAACGCCATTGATCGTCTCGAACGCGAGAAAATCGTTATCAAAAGTTGCACTTTATGTGTGGCATACGCAAAAAATAAAAATATGTTGAATTTTAATTACATTTAATTAATAAATAATTTATTTAATTTTAATTAAATTAAAATGAATAACAAGAAAGTAATGAAAAACTAATACAAAGGATGAAGGTTGAAAAACTAATACAAAGATAGAAGGACACTTTAGAAATTCTATTTAAAAAAATCGAAGTTATTGAGCGTTTAGTTTTAGAAATACCATAAAGGATCTCATAGCATCGTTTCATTCTTTTGTTATTCACCAAAAGTTAAACAGAGACAGATGATGTTTACAAATGCTGCGGGCGTTGACTTGACAATAGCGTACACAATATCTAAAAGTTCAATAGGTAGTCGGATGTTTTAACTTTTAACTTTGACTCAGAGTAAATAAAATTTTGGATTCTATACTTATCGCGAGACAACTATCTTACATACACAAACACACTCGCCAGCGCGGACTTTTTTATATATTATAGATAAGTATTATACATTCTTTCAATATTACACAATAGAGTTAGAAGCCAATTTAATTAATTATTCAAAGAATGTATACGCTATCATTGAAAAATTTTTGATATAATTATAAATATATAATGTTGATACTGACATCTAAATTGATTATGTATATAACGGACAATCCTTATTGTAGAATGACTATTCTTTCGACGCAAGATTGAAATATACAAGTCGACGATTTTTTGACTTTTTCATTCTTCTCCATATAAAGATCGATTATAATGAGCTTTAATGATCACTTCAAAATCATGTTGATGTTGATAAACTCCTTGGTGGCCGAGCATGAATATATGATTTACGAACCATATTTAAAAAATTACTACATGATTCACGTGCCGAAGAGAAAAAATATCGGAAGAATCAGTAATTTAATGATAATTAGTAATTTCATCACTGCTGATAATTCGCAGGTTTCATCTGTTTTGTATTTCAATATCACGTGTGTTGCTGTCCTATCATATACGTATAATGCTGTAATTACGAAAAAAATCTTATACATATGTAAGCACAAACCCAAGTTTATGATTCTGCATAATTTCTAATTTCAATATGATCGCAAAAAAAAATTTAATTAATAGTAATCTGTGATTTACACACATTTTTATCTCGCATTAATAAATATTGAGTGAAAATTTTAATACGATATAATATAATATGATAAACGAAAAAAAAGTAGCATGTATGTGTAGAGAGAAATATAAACTAATAAAGTAAAATCAAAAAATATTAAAAATACATAAGGATATCTTCACCAAACAGAGAATAAATACAAGATGATTGAAAGATCGTTTCCATCAAGGCTATTTGAATTTATAAGGCATCGACTAATTTACAGAATGACCAACTGAAAAATTAAAAAATTACTATTACTATTATAAACAATAATTATATGGCTGGAAATTTTAATGTTGGCCATCCTGTAAGTCGATCAACCATAAAGTTTAAATAATGTTGATGAAAACAAACATAAGTTAAAGGCCGGTTTACAATGAATCATTAATCTCAAACAAATTGATCAACTACAGATTATTTCGAGAATATCCTTGGAATAATAGACTGTGATTTGTTCAATTTGGTTATAACTAACGATTAACGACTCATTATAGACTAAGCTTTGGTGTACATATGTGAGCGATAGATCGCATATGAACGGATAAAGGAGTTGGGAAGAGCACGCGAAAACGTAGAAAGCGAAACAGACGGGAATGACACAAGAGGCAATTCTGGCGAACTGAAACAAACAACGGTGGAGATAAAAGCGAGAGGGACAGACGCCGACAACGAAACGAGGCAACGCGACGAGGGCGGTATATAGGCTGTTGGATCACCTATAGCCTATAGAGTAGGTACACAGGACTCGTGGTCGTGGAAGAAACATGCGGAGTACGCGCCGCGTCAGAGTAAAGACCGAAAGAGAGGGAGAGAACGGCTGTTCTCCCCTCTCCAGACTCTACACATTACTTGGCTGATGCCGATCGGGTGGTAAAAGAGGGAGAAGGGGAATTAAACAAGCAAGAGCGAGTACAATGGAAAACAAGGATCGAGCGTGTCTCTGGACGTGGAAGGGTGATGCGAGTCGAGGAAGTGGAACTCGGTGAAACCGACCAATGAGACGAGCCTGTCGCGATGCCGTCCCCCCGGAATGAGCCAAGCGAAGGCGTTCCAGAGCGGTGAGTTCGCGCGGCGGCCGCCAGATGTCGATAATGATTCTTCGTCCGCGTATTACCGGGATCACCATCAGGAAAGGCGTACGCGTCTACGCCCAGTAACGCCCATCGCTGGTCCTCCCGCCGCTTCCTCGCCGCAGACGTTCCGCGGCAACCAACTGGACAAGCAGGCCCGGTCCGGTTTCACGGCGTCGCACACCGACTCCGTCGAAACCCGCGTCTACTCCCAGCATCGCGGAGGACTCCACGTTTTCACGGCGCGATTCACTCACACGAAGAGCGCCTCTGACGTTCCTCATCTTCGTCTTCGTTCGGTGTACAATATACTATCGCTGTCGCGTCGAGGACGTTGGTGATCCTTATACGACTTTCGAGAAATGTTCAGTCGTCGAGGACTTTGAAATATGTGAGAGTGCATCGTATTAAGATAATACAGCGAAGACTTTGAAAGGATACGCTTCGCGGGCTCGCAATTCTCGATTATATAGGGGGTACCAACTGAAGATTATATGTGCCACCAGATGAGTATCGAATCCGGATTCGAGTTATTTTGTAGTGTAACATCGTCAGAAAGTCGATGAGAAAAAATAAACCGAGGATGAAAGCGGGATGAAGATATAGATAATCGCTTGTAAATAGCTCGCAAACTGTCCGTCGGAAGTAAAGTGAGGTTATGCCGGTGACAGAACGCTGACGTAACCGTCGGAAGTGTTATACTGCGAAAGAAAATCCGTAGGCGGAAGAATCATCTTAATTGCTACGTTATGCTATCTCATTAATTCATCATGTACGTTAAAAAGAAATAAAGTTCATATAAATAGTGACTAAGACACAAATCTGAGAATGACGTCGTCCGTCGACGCTAGACAGAATACTTCCGTAAGGTAAAGCGTTTAAAATGATATTAAACATCGAGGAAATATTACATTCAATTTAAAGTAACATCTTCTTTAGAAGAAGAAGGCATCATGAAAACACGATCTACAAAAGTTTCATTGTGATCAAATCAAGGAAACTGGATCTGTCATTGAGCGAGGTGGGTGTCTTCTCTCAGAAAAAAATGTCGAGTACATCCCCGGCGCCACCAATGGGTCTAGACATTGGGTCGGAATCAGAAACTAGATCAAGCCATCTGATCTCGCGTTTGGATCAGGATTCGGAAGACGCGGAGAAACGCGATCGAGCGCGAAGGACGGAATGCAGCAATGCGGATAGCGACTGCGAGAGCGACACGAGCGAGGTATTGAGCGTTGGCAGTGAACCCACGCCAACCAGCGTGGTCGGGGTGCGTGTATGCGGAACTATAAGATACCATGACCAGGAATCCGCGAGCTCCGGTCGCGGTGAATTCCGCGACGAGGAGAACACGAGAACGTCGGAGACGCCGTCGCCGGCCAGCTCTACCAGTTGCAACGACCTGTATTACCAGCGCACATCTAGTAATCACGTGTCGGCGCCGAGTCCGCCCGGGTACAGTCAACCACCGTCATCTCCTACGGCGTCTTCCGTCAGATCCCCAGCTTCCTCCTCGGCCACCGCTTCGTCGCCAGGTCGGCCGGAGGCTATCCAAGAGGCTATCGTACCTAGATACCAGTCTGGTCAACATCTACTTTCCCGATACTCCTCCAGGGAATCTGAGATCTCCGATTATCCCACGCGGGTCCAGCACGGCATTGGTCACGAGATCATTTATCCTACCGTAGAGAGGTTACACCGCACACCCATAAGCGTACCTTTGGTAACTAGGCTCTCATTGTCACCGCCGTCGGCCATGACGGTCACCGGACTCCAGGCGACAACACCTGGCGTTCTCCATCCCGCCGCCTGTAGGGATCCACGGGAGACCGCCACTTTGATGCCGCATCACAGCCAGCATCTGCATCACCCCAACGCTCACACGCATCTACAACAGGGCTCGCAGGTGCAACATGTGCCGGCAAATTCGGTACACCAGCATAGACTCTCGGTCAGCAAGCTCCTACAACGGGATCCGGGAAGCCCGGCATCGCCAACCGGCACTAAGGAAGAGAACGGACGTACCTTGCCGGCCGCGAACGGCGTACCGAACAGTATCGGCAACAACGGCAACCATCACCACAACAATCACAACAACAATAACAATCTACAACATCAGGCGAGTCTGAAGTTCAGCATAGACAATATCCTGAAGGCGGACTTTGGCAGGAGAATCACGGATCCGATCTCCCTGAAAAAATCCCGACCGAAAAAAGTGTCTTCGAGGCCGATCGACCTGACGAAAGACTTCCTGGAATCGTCATCCGACGCGTCCGAGAGGAGCAGCTCGGAGACGACGACGACGACGACAACCAATGCATCCCCCACCGGCGTATCGACCGGAAATTCGACATCCAAAGCGACTGGATCGACCGCGACCGATCCTGGGAAGATGTTGTGGCCTGCGTGGGTCTATTGCACCAGATACTCGGATCGGCCTTCCTCTGGTGAGTTATCGATAGCATTATTTAATGCGATATTTTCGTGTATCGAGTTACGTAAAAAGCGTGACAGTAATTCATTCGGCGAAGTGTTTTAGTTGATGAGAGTTATCTGAAAAAAAGTTGTTTATCAAGATGTGCTATACGTGATAAAATCTTTGGCAATCGCTCGCATCACGACGATCAAGCTTCAATTTATCACATCGGAAACGATGATTTACATCATTAAAATCATCATTTTACATCTCTTAAAAAGTCTACGAAAATACTTTGTATAAAATTTCATATTAATGGACGAATATAATAGCGTATAATAATACGATTTATCAAGACACCTATAAAACGTAAATATTCAAGTAAAATGGAATGATTGTTTGACCTATATAAGAATTCTCTCTCAACGCGATTTCACGAGAATAATAGCGTAATTTAATATTCGAAGATCATATTGTACAGAATACGCGCGTTTCAAAAATGACGAAACAAATTTTACGCATTCATTGTTGGAGTGTGAGATTGCCCAATACTCGTAGATAGAATCTCTCATTAGGAGTTAGTATATAATGGCTTTAAGTACACCGAATGTATATAAATTTCTTAGTCAGAGAAGAAATATTTAAGTACACTGGGAGAAGGAGAAAATGTTTCTTGCCATTGTGCGAGAGACCGTTTGTTATAAACGGCTGCAATTTACTACTGTCACGATTCCTGTATAATACACGCTCACATTCGCGGTTGCCACGATTTTTAAATAATAATTAATTAGTGAAACGTATGGCGCGCGTACACGTACACGCACACGTTCGTTGCAACACTTGTGCTGCTCTGATAGGTGAATGGTACAACTGTTTAAATATGTAAACAAATTTGGAGGAGAAAGGTTTTGGTGGGAGAAAGAGAGACAGAGAGAGAGAGCGAATAATGTCATAATTTTTAGCGAAACACAATTTTTCAATCTTGTATATGTATAATAAATGATTTAAGATTCTTTTATCGGTTTCATCACATTTAATTGTACATATAGCGTATATTTGTCAACAAGATATATGTATGTAACTTACTAAAAAAAGTAAAAATACACACAATCAGTTGACACGTGGACGATTTGGTTGCCTGTTTACGCGAAACTCATTTTGAACCAGTCACTATGCATTACAGCACCTTAGATTATTGACTGGACAGTTAATTATCATCTGCAACTTCGAAAGAAGTATGTCGGTATTATCGCCGCGTTTTTGCACCTTCGTGCAGATAGATGGTCCTTTCAAGTGACACGGGAAAACGTGTAATTACTTTACTTCCCGGCCGAGTGCCGGCTTGATGAATGATAGAAAACGTTTCTTCGTGTCATTCATATCTGATATACGCTTATTGTCAGGAAACAATAGTTAAGCAGCCGGAGAAATAGCCGCTCTCTGCCTCATAAATCAAGCACGGCCATTTCTCATCTCGTATAACGCAAGTAACAATTTTCTAGGCGGATTCTCCAAGACTTGTGTTATTGTGCAAAAATTCGATCGATAAATTTATATAATTGAAATTCATTTATCTCTCTTTGCGATACAGTTTACATAGTCTACGCGTTATTACATTAACGTACAGGTGTTTAGATCTAAAAAAAAAACCATATAAATTGGTATATACATTTATTTACACACACATGTACACATACTGCTAGAACGTATGATTACAATTTTGCAATAATATATTTATTTCTATATTCTTATAATTAATATGCCGTACATGGTGACATCTTTTTAAGTGAGAACTGCTCACACGTTGCATCTCTTCATCTCGAGGAAACTTCATAATCGTAATGTATCGCCATTATGTCAGATCCGTTCATTATGCCAAACACCGTGACGAATAGATAAATGCTCTCGCCTCAAGAGATATTATTGGATCACCTTTTGCTGTTATGTCTTTACAACGCGTAATTCCGCGACAGGTAGATACGAAGCACACACATACGTATAGTTGTTAAGACGACGACTATAAAATCTAATTACCGTAATTGCGCGTGTTACTCTCGTGTTGCGAAGCAGGTTCATTGATATCACGAGTATTCTTTTCGCGTGCGTTAATATCCAGCGATGTAATCGTGATAATTTCGACATATATTTCCGTCTAGAAAAAAAAAGAGAGAGATGAACGAATCTAATCGGCGATGAATTGCTACTTCAAATATTTTATGACTTTCGCGCTTATAGTAATTAAAATATGAGTGAAGCAAAGTTTCTTTTCCATTTATTGCTACTACTTTATTGTAGAATATAAATTAAGTACGATAAAGTATTATATTTCCTCGTTACGAGGATTGTTAAAGACATTATACGCTGCAATTTTCCTGTAATAAAATGCAAAAATTTAAAAATTATTAGACACATCTTAGAAGCATTTTCTTATACAATAAATTGTAATAAATGTTAGATGGCAGAAAAATTTAAATTATTAATTAATTTATAGATAGTAAAATTTAAATGTTGCTGACTTGCCGTTTACACATAAAGAAATCAAAGTTGTTTATAAATCACAGACAATTAATTAAAGATTTATCCAATGAAATATTATCAGCATCTATCGTGAAGACCTAAATAAAAATAAGTAAAAAATTGTGCAAATAAGAAATTTGCATATTGCTTCCTCATCATTTTATTTTCTTCCCTTTATTATAAAAATATTTAGTTCGATTTTCAAAATTTGCGGATGTTAGAACAATATCCTTTTTTCAAAAATTCAAAATTTCATAAAAAAATGAACCCCTTTCATCAACTCTTATCAAATTCAATACCAAAAACATTCTTTAATAACATTTTATTCATGCAAAAATATTTAATCCAATATCTCTGTGAAAGTTAGAGTGTGTACAGACATTTATTGAAACATTCAAAATTTCATAAAAAAAAATCTTTTCATCAACTCTCATCAAATTCAATACCAATCAATCTTTAACGATACTCTATTCATATAAAAA
>JBCAUJ010000024.1:1518631-1530455 GCA_038406275.1 Cataglyphis albicans
TAAAAAAAAATCTTTTCATCAACTCTCATCAAATTCAATACCAATCAATCTTTAACGATACTCTATTCATATAAAAAAATTTAACTTAATATTTCAAAATTTGCGGAAGTTGGAGCAACCATGTTCTTTTTGTGCACATGCGAATATTTTGTAAAATTGACTTTTCGAATTTTTTTAGAACTTTCTGAACACATTGGCATCGAAATTTGAAAAAAAAAATTGTTTTCATGAAAATAAAAGTTCCTCTATGAGGAAGCAAAAGAGAACACGACTGTTACCACTGTAGAGGAAAATTGTATCGCGTAATCGTAACGTGGGAAAGTGTGCGACGGCGATCGATCAAGCGCGTTTACTCTTATCGTTAATGCAAAAAAAAAAGGGGGGAACGAGGTCCGTGATAATAAAAGCCCGCGCTTCGGAATATTGCATAGTTAAATTCATAATACGTCAAATGGTCATCGTCGATCGGATTGACGATACGATCGAGCGCGAGGCGCATTAAAAGCCGATAGTATCGCGCGCTAAAATCCATTTACGGAAAGTTATGGCTAATTAGTTGCCTCAGTCGGGATGTGCAAGGCGCACGGGCCGATTTCCCGTTAACGAGGCTCGAATCGATGCCACATCGGGAAAGGACAAGCGCATTCATCACGCGGGTGAGAATTTGAAAAATCTACGCGGAACGTTTTATATCGGGCCGATGGATGTATTGACGTACGAACTCATTAAACGATCGATTCCACAAATAGGAATGCAGTGACAGTCGAGGAATTGCCACGTAATTAACATTCGGTAAACATTCGATTCAATGATACATATTTTCCCACATAATTGCATACAAATAATATTTATTTATAATTAAAAGAGTATGGAATATCTCGCAAATTATTGCGCGCGCTTTCGCGTTTAAAAATGATTCTATCTCGCCCTGAGAAGAAAGACTAGTGCTATTCGATTTTTTGTCTATCATTGTTAATTGGCGAATAGAATCGGCATTACGTAATTAAGGGAACAGCGGGCGATTGATTCGACAAAAAGTGGCGCACATTATATGGACATATCGAGTCTTAACGAAATGTTCGCGGCGAAATAAAGAGGCATTAATTCGCGGACCTGGTTCTCGTAGCTTCGTTCGCCCCTTCTCTTTCTCTCTCTCTCTCTCTTTTTCTCATAGCCGATCGATCGAATAAGACGGCTGATATATATGTACATATGTTATACAATTGGCATACGTACAGATACGGGCGTGCTTGCTCCGTATCGAGCGGTCTCGTGGGATCCATCGATCTCTTGTTAGGGCTGAATCGAACAACCAAGTCTAGAACTACGCGTGGATCGTGCACGATGGCCCTGGAGGCAGTTACAAAATCTATGAATGACTTCCGTTCGTTCCAGATATCGTAAAGTGTATTTTCAGATAAAATTGCGCCGTTTTCGTTTTGTACATCCTTCTAACATACTTGTCGCGTGCAACAAATGACGCTGTTATGTATTTATATGTCTTAGATGTCAGGTAGTATCAAATCATGTACTTGATACGAGGACGAGCTCCATATCAAATGAAAAATCCCATTTTATTAGTTTCAAAAAATAACGATAAATATATTCATCGACGTTCGTCTTGTTTGTAAATTTAGCAATATTCCACGTTTAATTCGAAGTTATAACAATAATTATTAAAAACATAATAATTTAAAAAAAAAAAGAAAATAATTATCTGCTCGGCTATTGTACCTGAAATTAAAAATTATTATAACCCGTGTACATATAATATTTAACGTGATGAGATATATATCAAATATAACATTTAAAAAAAAAATAAAAATTTAAACTCACACATATTGTGTATGATAAGATATACATAAAGATATTTATTAATTAACTTATAAAATTTAAAAAAAAATCTTACTTTCTTTCTCTCGGTTTAAAGAAGTTTGTGCAATAAAAGAAATGTATCTATATCACTGGTGAACACGAAAACTTGTGATCAAGTGGACATTATCATTAGAGATAAACATCTGTCAGTTTTGAGTCTGTTAATTATGTAACAACCGCGGGGCAGCTTCTGTTCCATTGGCAAGAGCAATGACGAAAAAGCAATGGCTCGAAGGCATCAAAAACGAGACTTACGTTCGTTTCATCATCCGAATGAAATCCCGCTTAATGATCTATTAATGACTTCGGTAATTATCATTCTTGTCCGCGATATTATCGTCTGCGGTTCATCTCGCGGATTAAATTTTTTCTCGCAAATATATAAGAAATTAGATCTTGGCTGACAGAAGCGGACGATAGGAAAGTATTTAAGGGTGTTGTTTAATATGTGATTTATAAAAAATTCTTTATTCAAATTTCTATCGATATGGATATAAAGCCGCGAATAATGACATAATAAATATGTGGCAGAACGAGATTATTAATGACAGCTTTTGAGTCTTTGTGCACCAATTAGAGTCAAATACACGATTAAGAATATGCGACAAGCAGATCAATTTTGATAGTTATACACTGTGTATGTGTGATAGAAAGAAGACAATCAGTATAACTCACCGATAATAAAATTCACAAATTATTATTCTATATATTTCGAACAAGACTAAATGGATTTCAAGAACAAGTCGTTTATCTCTCTTTTTACTCGAATAATTTTATCATTTTAATACGAAAAGCTTAAATTTTATTTAAAACGTCAATAGCCTCATTTGAAACTTACAACTTTTTTAACATATTTTTCTTTTTCTTAGAAATATCGAACAGCTGATGTTTGCATGTTGCTCGGTTGCATGTCTCGCTTTTTTAACATTTACGATTATCATCGATATCCCTTATCACCATAGAATTAATAGCTAACAAAGTAAATATTAGTCAATTGTTCCGATATATCGTTATGGAGAAGAATCATTTCGACGCTTAAATTTGTATATATATATACAGGGTGCCCTAAAAATTTTGACACACCCGAAGTGTGAAGGTAAATTGAACGAAACTGAGTCGAAAAGTCCTATACCATTTTGCAAATTTCGAAGGTATCATCTAAGCAAGAGGTGACAGCGTGACGCCATCTCTCGCTTAGATGATGCTTTTGCTACTAAGAGAACGTACACAAGTAATCCGCTCATTAGCTCACATATTTTAATAACACAAAAACTATCGCAAATTTTGCAAAATGGTATAGGACTTTTCCACCCACTTTTCCGCCCAGTCTATCTTCACACTTCGGGTGCATCAAAATTTTTAGGACACCCTGTATATATATGTACCGCGATTAGCAGCCCGCATTAGTAGATGGTGGGTGATCCATTTACTAGTCCTAGGAATGCCTTCCCTTGCCTTCAAATATCCACTGACTTATGGGTGTAACTTGGCACGAATCGGGCATTTACACGGTCGATGCTGGGCAACAGCCTCCTCTGGACCCACCATGCTCATTCGTTGATCGGAAATCAAGTAGGATCTCTCTCCGATACGGAATGCGTGCGAATTTAATCAATTAAATAAAAAAAATATACGAGGATCAATCGTATCGAAAGACATTTGTATATTTGTATTGATATCACAGTTTAGCTTGCTAACGTGAAAATTATTATAGTGATTGAAAATAATTTACGGTAGCTGTATAAAGAGACATGCATTATTGGTAATCTTTCACGGATTTCAAAGCATTTGATTAACCGTATTCATCGATCCTCACGGTAATAAATTAGCAGTTAATAAATAATTAAAAGGCCATGTGTCGATGAGGAGAATGATGAGTGTATCAAAGCCGATAACGGTATCAAAGCCAATACATTATCGAGATGGAGTGTCGGATAGAACGAAGCATTAAAGAGACGCGTCGCTCAAGTGTCTTTAATTAGAAATTGTTTACGCCAGATGTGTATAGCTTCGCGTTACTACACACCGGGATAATCTCTGATAGTTAATAAACTGCAGAAAGAACATACACCGAGTCCGCTAATGAGCCTCCGGATTGACAGACAGGTGGTCCATAGGTATAACGCGAGGCACACGCGGCCGATTACGTGTTTAGAAATTGAGTTCGCCGCTAATCGGTATCTAGGGAGGCATCAAGAGTCTATCAGTGAAAGGAAATCGGCAAAACGCACACTCATCATAAGATCTGATTTCGGTCCATGAACAATATATGTGTGGGACTATAGATATAAATAGAAAAAAACCTCGTTTTTTTTAGATATTTAGTATATCTTTATATTTTAATTATTGCAAACTGATTTTTTATTATTTTTAACTTTCCAGATGATAGATTTGAATTTTATTTTAAATATAACTGCATTCAAATTGGCTATATAGTTATGCAACTACTATTTCTAATTAATAAAAATTTTTGTAATGTATGTAATGAAAATTATTCGCATCGTATCAAGTTTGATGTAATTTATTGCAAAAGTCTTATTAATCCATTAAAATTATTTTCAAAAAAAATAAATTAAAAATATAAGGACTTTAGTTTTTTTAATTATATTAACAAAAAAAAATACATATAAAAAAAATAATATTATATTAAAAAAAATATATTTTTCAATAAAAAAGAACACGTTTTTTTAAATTGTTTTTTAATTGTTTTTTTATTTAAAAAAAAATTGTTTTTTTACATCTCTCCCATATATATTATTAAGAATTATTTATTTAAATATTTCTGATTAAAATATTTAATTTTACAATTGATGTTAATTTTCAAAATAACTCAAAAATTTTTTAGCTGATTAAAAAAAATCTTTATTTTTACTAACGCATACTTGACTCGTATGCGAAGCGATGATTCATTTCTTCCGTCTTTATTCCATCGTAGATAGTATTTCAAAGTATTGAACGGATAAACATTCTGAACAGAGCACAAGTATTAATCAGCTGTTAAAACGTCTTTCACATTGTGCAGAATCAGTTTCGCCAGCAATCATCCGAATTAGAGATAGACCTCTTTGTCATTATCGAAGAACAAACGAGAGATTCTTTTTCGGTCAACTTTGTTCCCCTCAATGCGGTCTCGTCAATCACGATGTCATCCGCAAGATTTACACGCGTAGCAATAACACAGCGCGAGCGTAGGTGTCTCGCGGGAGGAAGCTGTTTGTCGTACGCCTTTATAAACGGAAATTATACTCGCGCCTCGTGACATCAATCACGAATTCTTATAACCGTTTTATACGCGTAAGGACCCGATGCGTGACACGTGTAGTAAATTCGTGGAAGCTCTATTTGAGAATGACTCGTTCAAAGAATCGTGTTCAATGGTCGCCGCGTTATTTACGATCGCGTCATTAAATCAAGGTGGAATAAATCTCATCTCCGCTATATACATTGATCTCGATGATTATTCTGTTTCTGTTAATCAATCTAAGAACAATAACAATGTCTGTATAAAACAAGTTTTATATTCTTCACCAAGACATTGTGTGATTTACAGTATCGATAATATACGTGTTAACCACAACTCATAAAACGAAACTTTAGATGACAAAATAGATTCTCTGCTTGTCATTAAATTTTTTCGAAATCCATATAGAGTCTTGAAAACAGTATTTTCATCCTTCGCGATGAACGACTGCAAGCGTAAAGGAAGGAAACACTGTCTTCAAGATTGGTAGATTGTACCTTCTGGAGGACATCAATCATTTCTCTGACACAGACACATCGAAACGGTCCTGAATGCACGCGGGAATAACGGACGTGCTTTAAATGATCGTTGTCGTCAACAATGGCAACGTAAATTTACGCTTGATACTCAACGACAGCGTGGACGTGACGATTGGAGCCCCAATAAAAGTTGTTAATTCGAAAAGTTTGCTTTCTAAAGCGTTTTCAAGCGCCCGAGTATCAATACACTTCTATTCACGACATATATCTAATGCTCAGGTAACCTTTCTGGTAACAGCATTGATGGTTTTCGTAGCCGTTCGAACAGAATATACGTCAATCTCTTCAGGGCGAATAATTCACGAGAGGAGAAAGTGCTTAGAGCACGAAAGTGGACCTGTCGTCACTCCAAGACATAATGATCGCGTATTTACTCTCCTACCTGGGCGCAGCTAAGCTTCAGTTCGCTCAGTCACGTGAGTCCCGAATATGTCACAACGACTTACATTATAATACGCTCTCTTACATCGGGCAGCGATGGTTTTACATGTATGAGACATGTTCCCTCATTTGCTTTCTTTATATAAAATGAAAATTGTGCCCATTTAGCTACGTGTACGAATAGCACGTATTAGGAACCATAAGAAACTTGACCAGTCAGTTACCGAATAAGGACAATATTCGACACATATATTTCACACAGTTAAGATCCAGTTTCGTTCTCCGATTTTTAATAATTTATCTCTTCAAAAATTTCTTGACTCATTTAAATCTTTTGCACTAACTCGTATAGGTAGTTTCAAATAAATTTATGTGTGTGTCTAGAACTTCTAAAAATATCTTCCTGTTAATAGCCAATTATAATTACACTTGTCATTAAACACACAAAATATATTTATATGAAGAATATAGAGATTGTAAGAGAAAGAGCAGCATCTTATCATCCTGAAACAAGTGTCGATTGGCGTATCTTACGTAGCCAGGCGTGAAAAACTGTTGACCATTTAGAACACGTCAATCACGCATCACGGTCCCTCGCGAGAGACACAGGGAAGCGTGCAAATGCGGGCCGGAAGTGGTCCTGTCGTCGACAACAACGATGTGATGAACGCGTCTTCGCCTCTGCCATACATACGCAATAGCCGGGTCCGAAATTGTGAGTGTATCCCGTTGTGTGTGTTGAAAAGAGAGGACTTACACGCGTACGTGGGTGGGCCGTTGTCGCCTCGTGTCCGGGATTCTTTGAGCACGCGGTATTCCCGCCGCGACGACACGTGGCATCGTTGAGAGATTCGGTAAATTATTAGCAAGGCAACACACGGAGAAAAGCTATGGTTTTCTCTCTGTCCCCTGGCCTGGTTGCTTCCTTTGCGCGCGTGACGACTGTATTAGGGAATACGCGTTGCCAATTGTACATTTTTTTTAGATGAAGATCAAAAGAGACGGCCACTTTCGCGTACGGTATTTCCGCATTATTAGAGAGATAATCGGATTTATTTATAGTTGTCTAAAGTCAAATGCCCACAATCTGTAATATATGTTTATATAATTATTTGACAACGTGCAAAATATATAGATACATTATGAGTACAAGAATATCTTCAAGAATTTCTTCATTGATAACGAAACGATATTGATTTTCGTGAAGGCAATTTTAATTTTCTGTAAAATAGTTTAAAAGAGTAGATATATCAAAGATATATAAAGTTAATAGATTCCATTAGAAACTTGTCATAAATAAATTCTTAACAACGACTTTCAAACGAACGAGCTAGGGAAGAAGATAAAAAGAAAACAAGCAGGTATTCGAGACATCGTTATTCTCTTAATTGAAGTTATCACATGAACTGCCATTCGCTTCGAAGATATCTATATTTCGTTCATCGATAATGCGATTAAAAAAAAAAAAAAAGGATCGTGGTAGTGGTAATGGATGACATCATTACGACGAAGGGTAGAATGGTATTTATGGAAGGCAGAAGGTAACCGGTCGGGCGACTTTCGTGGAAGACGAGCGAAGTCAAAAATGCCGGATCGCGTCGCGGATCGTACGATTGGCCGATTCATTTGCGTGCGTTACAAAGTGTTGCGTGATTCATTGTTAACGAGACTGAGGAAATTATTAGCGAAAGTAGATACGTAGGATATAACTCGTGCGGCTTTTTGGTGCACTTTGTTCTTTTTTCTTTTTTTTTCGCACGCGAGCGATGATGCAACGGGGGATACCATCGAGAAAAGTACGCGTTTCGTGTAACGACAGTTTCTTCATTATTCAACTAGTGTGGATGCAATCGTGCATTATGGCAATTAACGCCGAACCTTCAATTATTACAAATTGGCAATAAAAATTCTTGCCTCCCTTAATGTCTCTCTATTCGTTTACTATTTACCCACGAGTGACATTTGCTCGTAGCGTGACCAATTGCCTTTCAACGACTGTTCCAGTCGTATCACATGGTACGCGCGTACACACATTTTGTAGAAGAAAATATAGTAGGGATTGAATCTCTCTCTCGAGTATTGCAATTTAAACTACACAATGCGCACAATGTACACGCATAACATTTTGCACGCCGTATAAGTAGGACGAACAAATGGACTCTATACTTATGAAAGCCATATTCCTTTCTAAAAACGATCAATATATTGAAAAAAAAAAATATATATATATAAATATAAATGTATTTAAAAAAAAAATTACAAATCGTGATCCTGTCACGTGAAAATTTGACTTACCAATTTTCCGACTTCTTTTTAAGATTGCTCGTTCAATTGTGAAAATTTAATAAACTTTATTTCATAATATATTCTAAGACGGACGGAGGAGGAGAGGAGGGAGGGGGGGGTGAGAAATTTCGCGTCAACAATAAACAATTTATGCGGCATTATAGAAAATCATTCAGCCTCGCTCTTCTGCGAACAGGTGCTCGACCGTACAGGAAGAAATGGTTAGTTCGAGTAGCCGGAATTCGAGCAAGCGTCCCGCAAGCGGCACGCAAGGGAACACTTCCTTTCGTCAATTATCAGAGGCATACCATCGCGCGAAATTGCAGCCGAACGCGAAAAATGCAGCGCGCGTCGCAAGAAGAAGCGCTCGCTTGCATCATCGCGACTAAAACTCTGCGCGCATTTCACGTGTCGCCGACAGCGCGACAAGATCGGCGCGCGCAATGACGGATGACGTAGTACTGCGAAACGAAGGGAGACGGAAACGTTAATCGGTATAGGAAAGCCGCGCAAACCGGTCGAACGGCTTCGCGGAAGGCGCAACGAAAAAGGCCGCTGGCGAGATCAAAAATATCCCGATCGCGGGCTGATCATGCGCGATCGTTAGCCGGTAGTCAGGTGAAAATTTGTTGCCCGAGTATTATCACGCAACGATATAAGTACACGTACGTATACTCGCGCGCGCGCGCGAGTGTGTGTGTGTGTGTGTGTGTGTGTGTGTGTGTCGAGGAGAGAGATACGGACGGGCCCACCCACACTACTCCGGCCCGAAAAACCGGCCGCTGTTCCTTCCGTACGACTATAATTTATCGCGGAGTGACTGACTGGTCGTTAGAACGAGGGAGCGATAAGAGAACATCCGAGAGAGAAAAGGAGAAATTATGAATGTACGTGCGTGTGCGTGTGTGATCGACCCGTCCGTCGTTTGAGCGATTAGGATGGCATCCTCCTGCGTTTCTTTGTGGATCTCGCTCTCGAGAAACTTGCTTACGTCGTTAGCGAGGTATCGTTACGTCATTTCGCTCGAGCTCCCACTAATATCGAGATATTTTGCACGGTACGGTAATGGAATTCTTTGGAATAAAAATACTTTATAATGATTTAAATTCAAAACGCGTATAGAAACTTTACTATCTCTCTTACACATTTATATTTTATGAAATAATTATTTTTATTGAATATTATCTTTGAATTAAATCGTATAGATTAACTGCTAATTTATAATGTAAACTCATTGTCTTCAAAAAAAAAAAAAAAAAAGAAAATATATGATTAAAATAAAGTAATATAAAATTATAGAAAATAATATTATATTATTATATAATATTATAAAATATTATAAAATTATCATGAATAATGTATATGCATTCGTAGCATGAAAATATTTATACCGTTACGTTTTATGATTGAAAAATGAGAAAGAGAGAGATACGAATAATATTACGTGTGCGTGTAATTTTAACTTGTAACTTTTTTTTTTTTTTTTATTGAAATATTAATATTTTTTGTAAAAAGAAACACCATTTTGCATTTATCATGGGTTCGTGGCAAAGTACAATCAACTCTATGCGCTGCGGTGTGTACGTTATCTGATTGAAGTTTCTTTATAGTTAATTACTTTGTCATACTGTTAAGTACCTTTTAATTCCCAGCTCATTCCCGATGTCTGCCTTTCAATCGGCAAGGCCGTGTTTCAATTATACTTTCCCAGCGCGCATTGAGATATTAAATGAAATCCATAAATTCATGGACGCGTCTCGATTAATCACGGTTGCATGAGCTGCGTGAAAGGTAATTGCAAGCCGCAACTGAATACGCGCCGGTATAAACGCACGATTATTCCGTCGATTATATCTAATCTGAATTATCTAAACACATTACCAAGCTTTGCACAATCGTGGAACCCATTATAACGCACTCGTCCTAAGTTACGAGACTCGCGGAGCTTCCTGGGGCATGCAGACGGGAAGAAATTCGTACAAGCTTTCTGACCAAAATTAACGACCATGAGGGTCGCGCGAAAATAGAAAATGGCCGAGTATTCGTTGACGATTCGTTAATCTTTGAGAGGGTGTTTAGTGCGAGACTGTCATCCGAATCGGAACGCCACTACGCGTAAGAGAAGCACGCCGGCTTTTCTAAGCGACGCCAATCTCCACACGCAATTCTCATCGCGCCACGGCGCGACTAGTAATTTTACGAACCTACGAAAATAATCCTCCTCGATCCGGGACAATAAAATTCACTCGAGCGAAACACGTCATTTTACAAGCCGATACCTCTCGGGGCAGTTTCGATCCGAGAGCGGCCGTGTTTACCATAAAATCCAATAAGCTTAAGTGTGTTCAACGCGAAAATAAGATAAACCCTCGATCTGAGATAGACACCCCCTTGATACATCAAGGGCGCCATCGTCGGGTAGACCTACCCTAGTATAGTGGCCCCTCCACTAAAATCCCCAGCAATCACCCTTCAGCATTGTGAGCCCTCTAATATTAATTACCGATTCGTCCTCGTTGTCTACGAAGTAACGGCGATGAACCTACGAGTCATTTGTTCGCGAGAGATGGAGAAAGGAAGAGAGAAAAGAAAAAAAAAAGAGAGAGTAGCTACACGATCGAGCTGGGAACGTTTAACGGATATCTGACGAGTTCATTAATAACCTTTGGTAGGTAGGTGGATAGCTCTTCAGGTATTCGCGCACTTAATTGATTCTCTTACATAATTACCGCAAACTTCTTTCTCTCTCTCTCTTTCTCCGTGTTGCCCCTTCAGGCCTGTTCGATCACGTATCGTCCACCCGCGGTTCTACGACTTCGCTACTTTTTGCGTTCGTGCCTCTTGTTACCTCCTTCCAGACACTGCATCGCGAGAGAGATACGTTTACGACTTTGAACCCGATACTTGCACACACGGGAGATGTGTTGGAACGTGGAGAGGCATAAGAAATCAGGGATTATCTGATTCGTTCGAATATCGAAGTAGCGTCTTGCGTGAACAAGCTGCTTTAAGGGTCAAAAGTAAGATGATATCGTGTTAATAATAATTTTCTTATTCTAATTGTTGGTCTGTCTAATTTTGCATGACAAAATTGTTGTGTATATATCGTCCTGGATTTATTAAGATTTATAAAGATATTATATAGAAACAACGATGAATGTGAGAATTCGAGAAAAAGTATTTGCTTCAGTGCCTTTGAAGACAGAAATGAGACATGTGATGTAAAAAGAAAGATTCTACTAAAAAAAAAGAAACCTCATAAAGGTAAGAGGATGCCAAGTCCATAAAAAATATGCCAACTTGTATATAACGGAAAAAGGTTAAAAAAATATTTATTTCTTAAAAAACTTATAACGAAAATTTTCTCCTAAAAAGTACCTTTAAAAAAATTAAAAATACAAACTAAACATGAAATCAATAATTAATTTTCCTTTGAAAAATAATTTTCTCATAAAAAATAAAACACCAAAACCACATTATTTTCCTCTAAAAGAATAGAAAA
>JBCAUJ010000024.1:1541573-1552693 GCA_038406275.1 Cataglyphis albicans
TAAAAATTTAACAGATAAAAATTTATCATCAATATCAAAAATAAAATTATTGAGAAGTATTTACAAAATATTATTATAAATATTTATTGTTTGCTTGTCATAAATATTATATAAAATATTTAGTCTATATTTTATTTAATAATATATCGAATAAAGTTTTGATGCTTTTTTTTTCTTTTAATATGTATAAAATATTTATATAATATTTCAAAAAAAAACTAACAGTAAAAAATATTTATGAATATTTATCATAAATATTGTGCGCTGTCTAAGTAGGAATTATGGGAAGTAATATTTTTACTTTTTTTTTATTCAAATTTCTAAAAACGTGTTACTTCATAACGCATAAAGTATGTTATGAAATAAGAAAATTAAAAAATTTTAAAAATTAAAAAGAATTTAAATGATAAAATCAATAATAAATAAAAACCATTGGAATCCGGACACAATTGGTTCTTATTTCTTACGTGAAATAATTTAGAATATGTAAAAATATTAATATATATTAAATGTAACTTGAGATTAAATGCCCAATATTTTTTACGTCATCCAAAGTTGTCGATATAACACCAGTCCTCCCAGTCTTTCGTAATAATCTCTCGTCATTCTTTAGTCACTCGCGATTGAACGATAGCTCCCCATATAATGTCATCTGCGTGACTTTAAGAGAGAAATTATTGCTCATTGTCTTCTACAACCGCGGAGGTATCGCACTTTGTGCGCTTCCTTATTAGGGGAAACACATACAAATACGATCTTACTAATCCGATATTATCTAGCACTAGAAATTGTCAGTGCTCTTTCGCTTCTTCTCTTTAAAAGGCAAGTCATCAGCTGGCGAAACCCAACATAGGATTCCTCTTTCAACTCGCCAGCTTTTCGGGAGGAAACCGAGCACTCGTTAGTAAATCAATGGCCCGTATTAACGGACGAATAGAATTACCTTCCGTCGCGCGGAATGACACGACGGGCCCTAACAGGTGTTACACGACTTTATTACGTTCCGAGGCCTACGTACGTACCTTGCCGGTAGCAATGCGATGCAGTTTACACCGACCACCTTTCAACCTTGAACGCTGGAGGTCGATGACGGAGCTCGGGAAAGCGAATCTTTTCGCAAAACGAGTGTGTATTATAAGCAAGATATTCAATACCGATAAGTTAGTTTTTAAATAATATTTCCGTCTAATATGAAGTATTAAATATTTATCGAATGGCCACTTGTGTAGTGAATTATATATAGTGGAAAAAACAAAGTTATTATAGAGATTATCGATTCCCATAAGCGTTATCGGCTTACGGATTAATCCACATGCTTGCTCTCGTTATTTTGCGATCGAGGCGATGTACTTTAAATGCGATTCGTGATATTCATATTACATATATCCAATCTGTACACTTATACATATAGGGAGAGAATTATAAATGCCGTTGATTTTAAATTCAATTACTGGTCTAGACATAATTATGAGAACGTAATTCCCGTAAACGTAATGTAATAATTTCTTCGACATTAAGCAAATATTCATTTAGATTATCCATATACATAATCGAATCTAATATATATTTCGCCTTAAATTAATTTTTAAAAGAATCGTTAGAAATAAATGTGACATTTCGCTCGCATAAATCGTACCCTTACAAAGGAGAGGCGCGATCCTATTATCTCGAGACATAAATGTAACGTACGAGCACAAAAAGAAATATCGCGTAGCGCGAACCCGTGTGGCTAATTATAATTAAATGGGTCAAAGCCGATGGAAACGACTTTTCGCGAGATTGCAATCGAAATCAAGTGCAACGGTTGGACGGTGATGTATGGCGGTTGACTGACACAGATAAAAGAGCGTAATAGTTTTCGCTTTATGCCACGGCTCATTATTGCAATTAGCATGCTAATTCAAATATCAGTCTGATGAATATGAAAATGAGTACCGGCAAAAATTCAAAGCAGTGTCGTGGCACGTGGACGCGTACACCTGTACGCGCAAGAGGTGTCCGCGTAAGGACAGATAAACGTCATTAAAATGAACACGTTTATTAATTCAATTTGTATTTTTATCGCGCTTTTAATTCGAGAAAAAAATTAATTAAAATTCTTGCATTGTTGATAAGTAACACATCACTCAATAAGTCCCCGGTCTGACACATATACGGCAACATTGTTGACAGATCCACGTGATTTGTAAAAAAAAAAATTTGTTTTTCTTAGTTAGACCGGAGACTTATCGAGTGACGTGTTATATATAATATATAGGCAATCGAATATATTGCAAATTATTGATTGCTAAATCATCGCGATGAAATTACATGCACAGGCAAAATAAAGTGCCACAACTTGCGAACGATACATGCCTGGCTAGCACTCGTAACTTCTTGTCACTTCATTATAAGCTTGTTGAGCGCTTAAACAAAGTAAGAGCAAAAAGGCATTTTGTTAGTTTGGCATTAAGCCTTCGAGCGGAGGAGATAAGCATCGGATCGCGCACCTGCTATAGAGTTTATGACTTCATCCTGGACCAGCCGATCGCGTGAATCGCGAATCATTAGCGATACCCCGGCAAGGTATGCTTTTCTTAGCCAGTAAGCTAAATTTAATACCCAGTTTTCAATATAATTAATATAATTAAAGTACTTTAGGAATTATATTTGCGTTAAAAATAATTTAATTTTTATATAATTATGTCTCGTTATGAACGCACAGGGAGAAAATTTTGTAAATAATTACATTCAAAGTACAGTCTCTGTTACAACATTTATTGTAAAATCGATATAAAACGACATTTTTGCAATATTTAATTATTATAAAAATTTTTAATTATGGATCTGTGTTTTATTGTTTGTTAAAAATTACATATTCTTATTATGCATAAAAATATTTTAATAATTGCAATAATCCTTTGTAAAATATATGTATATAATTTTTCGAAACGTTGTGTGATTTTTTTTATACGTTAATACGTTCTACGATTACGAAAGATTATATTATAATTTTTACCATCATAGTTTCTCCGTGATAAATCGATTTAATCGATTAGATTTTAAACTTAATCAAATTAAAAATTTTATTTAAATTTAATCGATTAATAAATTAATCTTAATAATAAATGAAATTAATAAATTAATTTTAATGCGATGCATTTTATATATTTCTCGAACAGAAGAAAAAAAAAAAAGTAAATAAGAGAGTTGGATGAATATCAATGTGGCAAAAATAAACTCCTCTTACAATACACAATATATGACATACGAAAAATATTGGATGTCGAGCAATCTTCTGAAGTTTCGCAAATTTTCTCACGAAATTTAAGACACGCAGATTGTTCGGGCGGCATCGAAAAACCCGATGCTTTAGGGTTAATTGCGCCGACGAAGAATAATGCGTGTGCGGCGACAGAATTTCTTTTAAATAACTCGCTAGCCCGCCGATGTTATCTCGAAAAGGTTTCAGCGAGAGACGCTTTAACGAATTCTCGCGTCCGAATTAATTATGTGAATCGGAATGGAGAAGGGAGCAATTGGCGGGAGGACGGCGTGCAAAGGCGGGAGGAGAGTGTCGTCACGATAATGAGCCATTAAATAATTGTCGCGGCGGGCGAACGGTTTTATTATCGTGGCGCGGCGCGATAAGCCCTCGACAAAGCTACCGTGAATTCCTGGGACAAACACTTCATTATAAACTTTTGATTACCTACAACCACCACTAGCGCAATTAAAGCGAATTCAAAGTTTTGCCGCACGGAGAATAGATATTACATGAATTAATAATCATCGGCAAGCAATACAAAATCGGCGGCATCGAATTAATTGATCGAAAATTGACTTTCATAATTTAATATTGACTCGACTCAATCGAGTTTCTTTTCCTAGGAAAATTTACATAACTAAATAACAGGATGCGTCCGGTGCTAAACATTTTCGTGTTAAAGATTGATAATATTTAATATAATATGTCGTAATATCCGGTGTAGCAACCTCTCTTTCATGGTAATAAATAAAGATGATTTAGGAACACACAAGTTATATTACCTGTCTTTCAAGTCTAATATTTTCATTTTTTTTTTTTTTTTATCATCACGTATATAAATAACATTAGCAAAGATATATGATGCATTTTATTATATAATTATAAAAAATGTGAATGTATCTTTAACATACATTATCAATACACGTTCTTAAAATTTATAACTTAATTAATTTTATTTGCTTTACTGAAAAGAAAAAAAAAAAGAAAAAAGTTTTCGATAAAAAACTATTATAAATTAATATTACAGCTGATAAAGCGAACTTTTATGCGAAAATTGTAAGACATGTAAGAATTATAATAAGTTTTAGGAAACATTCCAAAGAATTTAAGAAGATAAAAGAGATAAAAGAAGATAAAAATATATTAACGATAAAAAAAAAGTATTAACTCAACAATGTTGTACACGAACTACGTACGTCCTGCGTCTTTCATTCTACCGTCTCTATAATGTGACTTCTAAAAGAATGTAAAGTGTTTCATCGATGTCGCCGTAAACTTTACGCAGACAGCTATGAAAAATGCATGGTGATACAGCGAGAAAATAGACTTCGACTTGGTCAGATAAGTCGTAGATGGAAGTTGAGAGCGAGGAATCTGGGACATTATATAACATTAACAAGGAAAAATATTGCTCCTAAGGCACTCTATGTGTACAAAGTATATTTCCTCGGCAATACAAGCCGGGAATATATAACGCATGTGTGGTGAAATTTTGCAAAACGCCTACACGTGTGCTGTCGCAATAAGGCACAAAGAGATATTTATCTTGGCGTGCCAGGACTTGAGAATATTTTTTTTTTTTTTTTTTTTTTTTTTCCACAACTCTTTTATATCTACTAAACGCAGCATGAGAAGGATCGTTTCTCGTTTTGTATCCATCGTATAGGAATAACAGGTGAACGTTGACGTAGGTAATTCAAACGACGTACACGTGCATTCACGTTCACGGCGAACATAATTTCAAATTGCCGATATTATATACGAAGACAAATATAAAATAGCGTCTGCAAATTACAACGAATAAAATGTTAATGCCAAGTAAATCCGATGAGGCGTGCAAACTAATATTTTTTCATGGGACAGGAAAAAGATGAGATTGAAATTAGAAATGTAAATTAAATTAAGAAAAAATTAATTCAGTTACACCTTTTCAACTAAATCATCACAGAGTTTTCATAAAAATTTGAATAAAACGTTCGTGAAAATCTACGCAATGACTATAAAAATCTTACTCGCGATAACGTGGTATGAATGGAAGATGAGCGGCTTGATGAGAGCCAGAGCGATGCTTGTAGGAACAGAATCGAGGCTGATTCCTTGATGCTCAGTGCTCGCGAGAAGAAAGGGGGGTTGGAGGTTCGCGGGAGAGGTGCGTTTAAGAAATCGCGCTCGTCCGATCGTCCCGTTAATATCGCGAAATTAAAAGCCCGTAATTTATGGGCCGTTTGAGGACCTGGTGCTATCCCCTGAATTATGGCTCCCTTAACTAGACTTGAATTACGACGAGCCGCCGCGGAATCCCCATCCCCCTCCGACTCGTCCGCTCTTTGAGCCGCTCTCTTCTTTCTTCGCGCTCCCTGCCCTCCCCCCTCCCCCCTCGTCCCTCCCTCATCACCCATCCGCTATCCGCTCTTTTGAGTTCGAAGTGCGAGGTGGTATTCTCTCGTGCTTCTCGATTTTCAGATACCTATTTCCGTCGTGGTACCTTCGCTCGAATATGGAGTACTGGTCGGCTTTAAATCTCTTTCTTTACCTCTCTCTCTCTCTTTGTCTCTCTCTCTTCTTTTCATCTCTTTTCCATGCACATCCTTTTATTATTCGAACCGCATAAACCAGAGAATGCACCGCGTGGCACAAACTGTCAGCTCTTTGTTCCTCCAACATGAAATCGGCTTTGAAAGAAGGAACGTTTTAGATATTTTTCTTTCATAACGTGTTATGGTTGTAGTAAAATTTATTTATTGGTAAATAATAGCGTGCTTTCTTAAATATTTGAATAAAAGAAATAAAAAAATATTTAGCTACGTATATGCATTATTGAGTGTCAAAAATAATTAATAATTAATTAATGAAAATTAATAAATTAATAAAATTGTAGTTAAATTAATAAAATTATAGTCAAAATTAATGAGTAAATAATTAAAAATTAATAAATTAATAAAATTGTTGAAGAAAAATGTATAGTGATTCGACGCACTTTATATAAAAAATTATGGATTGACAAATATTTAACTTCAATATTTGAACAAAAATTAATTATTGCTGATTTAACTGCAAGATTGTTATGTTATCTTTGTTGTGTGTTTTATTTACTACCACGTTACTCTCATTGTGTTTCAATGTGCATTTGGACATTTGAACAGCCTAATATAGGCCTCAACCTTTATTCGCCATCTGCTGCCGGAAGGACATAAACGTCAGCCATTCTTCCTCAAAAGCACCACCACAACCGGTGCAACAGTTTAATGGTTACGGTAGCCATATTCGATAGTACATAGCCATAGAAAGCAAGAGATATATTTCGGAAGCTTTATCCGCAAGGATTAAAGGATCGTTAAAACATTAGTGGAAAATTTCAATTTGTCATGGCACATTCCTCAATTTGCCCGAGACACCTTACAGATCCTTTGGGGATGAAACCCATTCTTTTGTTCGTGGGTATTAGGGTTTATTAGGGTTTGTATAAATACTCATTTTGCTTCCTAAAGAATTTTCTTACAGGGCATCTGTTTTAGAGCATGGCTTCTGCTAGGGGGTTTCTATAGTAGGTAATAATTTTCCTTAAATAGCGCATCATGTCGATATGGTTGCTGCTAATGTTGCTGATTATGTTTTGCGTGGATCGTTTACGGTCGGAAAAAATAGAGATAAATCAGAGATAAAAATGCATGTCATCGTATAATAGAAACCATCCGACCGGAAATAATTCGACCACGCCTACTTTCTCTGGCATTACTTTGAAAAAAACGATCAGACTAATAGTTAAGGTCCTGTAGTTAGATTTGAAATAATTGTTTTCACTGTTTTGCTTTTTTTATGTCCACAGTCGATAGAAAAAATTTTTTAGTAATTTTGTATTTTTATGACTATATTGCTATATGTAGAAAAAAATAATTTGCAATATATTGTCATTAGAGATGCTTCTAAAGAATATACGCATGCCTATTTTTAGAGATCGCAAGTGCGTTTTTTATTTTTATACAACAAAAGATTTTGATGAACAAGTTTTCAGTTTCCGATCATTATAATACAAGCCACTTATCTAATCGATTTCATTTAAATCAGCATATCTGAATATAATAATAACAAAGCATTTCATAGAAAAATGTTTTAATAAATGTTTTTGAGGGGGCAAGAGAAGAGCATTATTTATTTTTAATTTGTTTTGAAGGTCAATTTTATTTTTTTTAATGGAAACTCTTATTTTTTATTGCATATTTTTATAGCACTTTTCGAGATCTTTTCAAAACACTGTAATAAAGTTTTTAAATTTTTGATATTTTTTGACTTATTTTACATCTTAATCTGACATATTTTGATATAAAATATTTCATTAAATATTCAGTTTTCAATAATCTTACTAATAGTATTACTTTTGTCTAAAACATTTCAAAATTGTTTTGTTTTTATGATATTTAAATGTGTCAATTTAAATGCCGTACCTTGTATATAAACACAATTATAAACCGTATACGCTTGCGATGAACTGTAGAGAAAAGTAGAATTAATTAAACTCATAGCGATGACTTCTCATTATATGTTAGATTTATGTGTGAATGCGTCAAAGTTAGCTTTGATAAATTATTTATTAATGATATGGCGACGGCTTCTGTCCAACAGTTTTCTTTATGATCCATAATTATATTCCTTATCTTGTACTTTTCACATATTTTGTGCATACTAATTGACAATATTTATATATGTTTATCGAGAAAAATTCGTGAGGCTCCTCTGTATTTTACACGGAATATTTTGCTTTTCTTTGTGTAACGAAATTAACATTTGATGAATATTATTTCTCGTCAATCACGTGGGACAAGTCATTTATTTTTATTATCTCATAGATCATAAATTGTAATCAATTAAACATGCTTAATCGCACTGCAACTGATTTGTTTTTATATACGATTGAAACGATATACAAATATCATTGTCAGTAGACAAAAAATGAATGTAAAAAAATGCTGACAGATTTTTAAAAATGTCAAATATCACGTTTTGCGTATCTATCGGCTTGTTAGGCGTGTATAATAGAATATTAAATAATGAAATTATTTCCTGTCTTCCGCGCAGCAATTTTATATATTACGAACGAAGTACAAAAAAGTATTCCGTAATTTGCGAGAAAAGCGCTTTGCGAGTGTAATGATCGCAACAATAGTCACCGATGTGATCGGTTTCCAGGAGCTAAGCACGTGCTGTACAAAACCATTTACGCTCTCAATGTTCAACGTACAACTGTAGACACGTGTGTGCATCTAGACGAAGAAAGAGATAGAGAGAGAGAGAGAGAGAGAGATGAGATCTCGTTCCGTTCGTACGTGCTCGCTGTCATACATTAGAGTTAATTAAGTGTGTTTAATTAAACTCGTTGTTCCTCTTTTAATGCACCCTCTCTTCTCACGGAATTACCAATACTTCTCTGACAGTCGACGCTCGCGCCATTCTTGCTTCCACCGTCGCTCCTCCGCCTCGCTCGTTTTCCCCGTTCTTCGCTGATGGACTTAGAAGTGCTAATGGCTTCAGTTTCGATTCCAAGTATGGTTGGAATTTCTCTTGACCGGCGGAGATGGCTCTCCTCCGAGAGACCGGATGCAAACGGCGCGATCCTTAAGGATCTATCCAGGTCTTTTTGTTTCGAACGAAGCGCGAATAGGTTCTAAATACTGGATGTTAAAGTACACATACTATGCAGACAATTTTGACAATCGATGAATTAAAGAAATATATATTTATAAATATTATTTAATAATTATTACGAATATAAAATCAATCGTGCTGTGAAAAGACAATTCGGACAGATTTAACATTGTCAGGTTATGTTTTCGATGTGAAATTGTCTGTAAAATAAATTTTCGTCAAATTTGTTTCGGCGATACGTTCATACAGCAATTATCGTCTCGCGCAGCAAACTTCGCCGCGTGCAGCAAATAAGACGCCGTTATACGCGAATAGCGGGACGGGAGATATCGCGCGGGATCCCCCCCCCCTCTCTCTCTCTCTCTCTCTGACGTAAAACCACGTCCGATAATCTTCGATCATAAATTTCGTATGAAGCGAAAAAGTAAGTACACCAGTTTTTCGTCGGCGGCGCAGCTTCCTCTCTTATCCCGCGCCTCATCCGAGACGCGATCGTTCAAGAAAGAAACGCACGCGCGCACGGCAGCGTTGCACGCTGTATAATATCGCACCGACGTCGGTCATCGATCGATAGCCGACGACGACGACGACGGCTATCGGGAACGAGCGTGCACATGCAACGCGTACACATACGGAGAGAGGTAACGGGCGATTCTTAGGAGACGTAATGGCACCCGCTCGAGAGAGAGAGAGAGAGAGGGGAGGGGGAGAAGGGGGGAAATGGGAGCGAGGATGTGTAAAAGGCAATTGCCTCTCCTCGCTTATGGTCCGGCATACCCGGCGACTCGCATAACTTCGCATCCACGAACGGCGATGCGTGGCGTCGCGTCGCGCACGTTAATGCCTCGTGTGTGCATCATGCGTGGCGTTGCGTGCGACCCCGCGTGGCGGACGTGTTTACAAAACGGCAATTTCACAAGGATAATTATGAAATATGGGAAGAGCGACGAGGAGAAGGTCCGCCGAGATTCTCCTCCTCTCACGACGACGGCCCTAATCGCAATTAAATTCGCCGGTTTATCGCCGTCTCTCGCAAATCGCCGCGACGTCACTCACGGATGATGTATCGTTCACGGGTGAATTTACCGACCCGTAAATATCTCACACGCCGCGCATCGGCAGGAAAAACGATTTTCCTCTAATTAAATGATGATGATGATAACAAGCGATGCGCGGCGAAACGCGAGGCTCGACATCGTATTCGAGAATCTAGGACGCAGCATCCGTCACAAATGAATACGTTTGCGGAGGATATTAATTCGGGGAGCCTCATTGCGCGTGAAATGCGAAAGTAATTTATTTCCTATACCTGAAATGTGTGCCACAAAACGCTTCATCTTCCTTTCAATTCAGTAATAATATTATTCTGCAATTCAATCCGCTTCAAATTTCTACATAATTACTGTGATTAAAGAGAACGACATCGTTGAAAGTAAGTGCTTTTATCGTCGATTAAATATTAATGTAAAAAAAAATATTAATATAGAAGAAAATAAAAATACCAGCTTTCATACGAGACGAACATGAAAGATTTTTCTATAGGAGCAAGTATCAACTTTCGTCAATCTTTCCTTTTTTTTTTTTTTTTTTCTCTATCTAAAAGATCGAATTCGCGGAAGCGGTCATCTTAATTTTCATTCCCATCTTGGGCCGATACCCATTTAGCCGCGCTCTCCTAATAATGTTGTACGTCGTTAAGCCCGACGTCCGCACGCACATATACACGCACTCGTCGGATAAGCCGTACGTATGTACGTTCTTAATTACGGCGGAAACATTACAGAGTCGCGCGGTTGTCGGCCGTTAATAAAGGGCAATATCTCTCCGCGCGAGAAAAAAAAAAAAAAAAAATATTACACGGCACGAGGGGGAAGTCCTGCGTAGACCGATATCCGGTTCTGCACGCCATCGTCGTTGCAGATTGCGATTGGTAACGGCGGAACCGGCCCTTGATTAAGACGAGAGGCTGACCGAAGTGCTTTTTCAACAACATTCGTCCGAATAGTTCTAGCCGGAACCTAATCAAATTGACCGCGACGGACGTAAAACAGGCCGGATCGTTGTTACGCATGAATTCATTTCACGAATTATTAATTTTGAAAATTGCAAGCAAACCATGAAACAAAATAATGTCACGGATACGTCGTTTTATAGCGTATATATATATATTATTAAATATTATTAAATATTTATTATTATATATTATTAAATATATATAATAATTATATATATA
>JBCAUJ010000024.1:1569402-1588058 GCA_038406275.1 Cataglyphis albicans
ATAATTTACACTTTTCTTTTCTTTTTTATTTATTCTTTAATTTTTTCAAACATTAATCGTCTAAAATTTTTACAACTTTTTTATTTTTTAATTTAATTATAATTAATAATTAAAAGATTTTGTACTCATCTTAAAAAATGCAATAATAATTTTGACATTTGATATACACATAAATATCCATTTCTGAATAATCATGTCACACATTTTTTTCGCACAATTCTCCCTTGTTAACGTGCGAAATCTTCCTTCGTAAATCTGGCGGTTGGCACGAGCCGGTACTTTTGGCGGGCCAGGAAATTAAGATGTATCGTCGAAATCTGATGTGGCCAATTTGCATCCGCCGCAACGCCTACGCGCCTTTCCGCCTCCGCGACCCGGGGCCCGCCCGGGTCTGGGACCCCAAAGCACACCCATTCGGAGTGCCCATTTGATTGTTCAACAAGTCCTTAAAAATCCGGACATCGTCTAACGAGTCTTTTAAATACCAATACACATGTGTGCGTATGACATGAGGAAAATCGCATCTCAACATCTCGATAACGAAGTGTCATAGCGTTGCATTATTTCCACATATCCTCGCATAAATTTCACGTATATATGTATATTTATATTTTTATTTTATAATTTTTTTTAACACAAATAATAATATAAAGAAAGTCACGTGTCTCATCAAGTACCAGTCGAAGATCATCGACTCCTCTGCCTCTTTAAACGCGTGGCTCCAATTTTCACCACGATTTTCAATACCGCGTGAAATACGAGGACCGTGCACACACCAAGCCACGCGTGGATATCGCGATTAATAGGACGATCCGCTCGATGCGTCGTGACGGATTTAAGAGAGGACAAATTTAAGGGGATGCGTCCCACGTAATAGCGCGAGAGACGGGAGAGCCCGATTTTTATTCTCATTCCTCGCCTTCGTGACCAATCGTCGCGTGACCGAACAGTGTCGTCGTTCGCGAATGCGCGTATATAAAACGAGAAAGAAAGAAGAGAGAAAATTTCATCGTGTATAATGGCCGTCGAATGTACGTATACGTCGCTCCGATCGTAAAATCATGCCACGAAACTCCCGCCCGCGCTGATGATCTATGAAGCGGATGTTAAGACGCTGTGTAAGGCGAACGAGCCTACAAATTGCTCACAAATAAGAGTCAGAGGCGCTCACTTTTCCTCTTCAAATTGATATTATTTTTAAAATAATGCAATTTATTATATTAATATTTAATATATGTATAATTTATATATATACATATATATATAATAATTTATATATATATATATATATAATAATTTATATATATATTAATTATATTATATATTATATATTAATTATATATATACTAATAATAATAATATGTTAATTTATACTAGAATTAAATTTTTTATTTATTCACGTAATATGCTTTTAATTTATTGACAAATCTAAGAGATTAAAATTCTGACATTAATATGTCAGAGCTACAATTATTTTAAGACGTCATCAAGCGAATCAGAATATGACAGGTACACGATATCAATTATTTATTAACTACAATTTATATTAAAATGTAAATTAATAGTGTCTTTTGTTTTATCATTATCTAGCAAAAATGGAGCGATGTAATGGGAAGATAGTGGTCTCATATGGACGCTGTAACATGAGCGAACGAACGTGTCGTCGCAATTACCGCGGGACGAACAGCGATTAACCTTCATGAATACAATCTGGCGCAATTCGACGGCAGAAATGGTGGCAAGGCGACCCGATCGGGTGGGTCGATTTTATGGCGCGACGCATGCCCGGCATGCGTGCGTGTACGTGTCCTTACGTAGGCGCGGATACGCGCCGGCGAGTCCCCCATACGTTATATTAACACATTAGCTCCGCTCGCGTGCCAAAACCCCGTAAGCCCGTAAGTAACAATAAGTGAGGATCGAGAGAGAGAGAGAGAGAGAGAGAGAGAATCCTCCTTTTGACATTCATGAGGATCGGCGACAAGAGCGGTAGGATACGATGCTTCTCGTGCTCTCTTTTCTTTTTGCTTTCTCGTAGAGGAAACTTTGTTTTCGTGACAAATCTTGTTCCAGTTTTCTATGCGAATGTGTTCAGAGTATTCGAAAACTTATATTTTTTCCACAACTTCCGCAAATTTTGAGATATCGGGGTATTTTTTTTTTTTTTTCTTTTTAATGTACAGAGTATCATTAAAGGATGGTTGGTATTGAATTTGGTGAGCATCGAGAGGATTCATTTTTTATACAATTTTGAATTTTTTGGAAAATACTTGTGCACGCTCTACACAGAAATAAAAAATTATCTGGTTTTAAAAATATATTAGTTTTAACATGGAAATTTTGAGATATAAGTTTTGATTTAACACTTCTTTTTTTATGTGACTTGCAAATTTTGAGGAATCTGGCTAAATTTTTTCACCTGAATAGAGTATCATTAAAGAATGATTGAATTTGATGAGCGTCGATAAAAAAGTGTATTTTTTTTAGCATTCGAAAGAGAGACGCGGATGACGCCTGCGCGCTCCGTCTTACACTTTACTTGTTTGTTTCTTTGATACAAAAAAGAAATTTCCCATACCGGGAATCGAACCCGAGCCTCCTGGGTGAAAGCCAGGTATCCTAGCCACTAGACCATATGGGATCTATGAAATAGTTCAGTTTTTATAAAATTTTGAATTTTTAGAGAAATATTTGTACACGCTCTACAAAGAAATAAAAAATTATCTGATTTTAAAGATATGTTTAATTTCAACATGGAAATCTTGAAATGAGATTATCACGTTAGATTAATTATTACGTTAAACAAAGAAAACTTGCTTGAATGAAGTCATTTTATATAGTTCAACCAAGAAAAATATGTTCTTATTATTTAAAAATAATTTTCTTGAATGAAAAAGAAAAAAATATTAGGATAGAAAATAATATATTTTTAAATCAAAGATTATAATAATAATTATCAAGATAATTACAATTAATATATTAAAATTAAATATTAAATACATAATTAAATACATAATTAAAATATTAAAGACTGTAATATTGTTAAAATTTAAGATTATCAAATTCTTATAAAAAGATTATAGATTATTGCGTATACAAATAATGAACGCGTTGAGTATATAAGTTTTGACTTCTTTTTTTTATGTGACTTTTGCAAATTTTGAGGAATCTGGCTAAATTTTTTCACCTGAATAAAGTATCATTAAAGAATGATTGAATTTGTTGAGCATCGAAAAAAATTTATTTTTTTAGCATTCGAAAGAGCGAAGCGGATGACGCCTGCGCGCTCTGTCTTACTACTCTCCTTGTTGTGTTTCTTTGACACTAAAAAAGAAGCTTTCCCATACCGGGAATCGAACCCGAGCCTCCTGGGTGAAAGCCAGGTATCCTAGCCACTAGACCATATGGGATCTTGAAAGAGTTCAGTTTTTATAAAATTTTGAATTTTTAGAGAAATATTTGTGCACGCTTTAACTTCCACAAATATCGACATAACCAAGTAAATTTTTTAACATAATGAAAATTTTCTTTATGAGAAAGTCAAAATTGAAAAACCCGTTTGTTCTGAGGAGGAACATTGTGAGCGAAATAAAATGATGAAAAAGCAATGTGCAAAAGTTTTTAATTTTTATCTTTTTCTTTTTCCCTTGCGCTTTCTCTCGATTTTTCGAGGGACAACACGATGGACACATAACCTTCGCGACTTCTAGAATTCTTATAGAAGCGTGTTTCTCTCGTCCGGATATATTCTGACTAATAGTCACATGTAATGAATCGCATCAATAATTTCGACGCGCAATTTCAAGGTTTACATTGAAAATTCTATACATCACGACGAGATGGAATCCATGTGTACATATAAGTAGAATCTCTTGTCATGCTTTAGTATCGTTAATGCATTTTTTATAGCATTTTTCGAATTGCAGCGAAAACTGCAGCGTTTATCATTCAATAATCTCAAGATTTACTCTAAAAACTCGAAATTAAGAAGAAATTGTAATGGAAAGTCGTTACACATATGTCACTTACTTGTCATATTCATGTCGCAATATTGCCGGTAAGATAGCATAATTTTACAATTGTAAAAATAAAATGCAATTTCATGGCATATATTGTAGAAAAAAATTAAGTATTTACAATCTCTACATATAAATTTATTTCGTTCTTTATTATAATTTATAACTCCTCTTATCTCTTGAATTGGAGGAGAGGGAGCAGCTCTTCTTAAATTTCTTTAAAAGATACTTCTGCGCATGCGCGATATCACGAGATGATAAAACATAATTGAAACATATAATTACCATGCATTCATCTCATCTGTTGCAACATCATTTTTCTGAACAATGCTGATGATGGCGCAGTTTTTGCTGCAATCAGGGCACAAATAAGCAGTATCATATAACGATGCAAAAAAGATTGTCTCCGAGGTAGTAGTTGGTAGAGGATCAACTATATCTGGGTAGAAGAGACAGAAATCATCAGACGGAGACTCGAAATGTTCGTAATATTTGCACGGCACACCCGGCACGAGCACCTGCTGCGAACCTGCTCGCGAACCATCTTCTTGCTACTTTCTCGTTGGTAGTCTTGGTACTCAAATTTTCGAGCGCGTCTTCTTTCCATTTACAAATTACCTTCACGATATTATGGCGAGAAATATCTCTAAATCTGTGTGTGAAATCTACAGAGTCGATTAAAATCATTTTGAAAAATACATCGAAGATGATGATCATTTATCTCATAAAATGAATCAAGCATTTCATATAAATTAAAAACTTCGTTTAAAAAAACAGATTTATTGCTAAAAAGTAAAAAAGAGCAAAAATTAAATTAGCATAACATATAATTCTAAGAAAATAAAAATTACTAAATGTATTTTAGAGTATCATTAATTAAAACAAAAATCTTTTTTGACATAAAACCTCACGTCATATATATTTACCTAACACATACATATTTTAATATATTAATTTAAAAATTAGATATGAAAACAATCATATCGTGCGACTATTGTTTGAAAGGCAAATAATTAAAAGTAATGAAAATTGTGTCGGCTATATTACCGAACGCGTTCAAGGGATAGAAGACATACCGAAAACAACGGTTGAGAACCGCTTAGGCCACACGCACACTCTTCGGTGGCTCCAATTAAGCGGGCAACATTAATTTCAACCACCCGGTCCGACCCCGCGGTTATCTCCTTCTCTCCCGCTCCCGTCCTTTCGTCAGTCCTTTCCTTGTCCCTTCGTTCCTGTCCCTGTGTATATTCCTCCTCTTCGTAACCCCTTCTCTTACGTCCCTCCTCATCCCTCCCGCCCTTCCTATATCCTCGCATCGTCCGTTTCCACTCGCTCTTCCGCACACGCGCTCGCCCTTACCGCGCTGCGAATTGCGTCCTATGCACGCAGGTAAATTACCGTTCGAGTGCACGCCTACACACGCGTGGTCGTCTTTGATGCACGTATAAGGCATGCGCGAATCATGGTGGTTCATGGATCGTTAAGTTACGCGCGAACAATAAATAGTTTATCTTCTCTCACACTTTGTATGATTTTTTACACTTGTCAGAAAGAGATCGTTGATCGCTCGCTGTTATCATTCTGTTATCGATGTCATTGGCTGCAAACATTTTGGGTACTGATGCACGCTATATTTTTTTGTTCAATAAATGATCAACTTTCAGAACATGATCTCATTATTCGCTCTGAAGATATGAAGCGTACGATATAATTACGTTCGCATATAAACAAATACGTTACATGCACATTTTTAAGGATACAAGTGTCATATATTGACAAAATATATTGTCAAAATTTGACATACAAAATTTGTAGACCATTCTACTATTTCTTCTTTCTATCTGTGCAAAATCTGAGCAGTTTTCTTAACGATATGGAAATTACTTAAGTTTAAAATTAGTATTGATTAATGGAAAATCGCGTACTGTAGCATTTATTGAAAAATTTGACAAAAAAAGAAAAACTGCCAACGAAATAAAAATTTTCAAATATATTTACTAAAAATTGTCGAAAAATATTCTCTCTCTCTCTCTCTCTCTCTCTCTCTCTCTCTCTCTCTCTCTATCTATCTCTTTGCAAATTATTCGTTTTTTTTTCTATATTTTTTGTAGTTGATTTCAGGGAGTATTCTTAATCAAAAGTTTTTGTCATAAATTAGGAAACATGTTAATTACAGCTATTTTTTTTACGAAGACGTTAAAAACCATATTATTTTGTAATAAATTTAATAAATTTAATTCTTTTTAAAATCCAGATTTATTTATTTAATTTTTTAAAACAGTGTAAACGTAAAAAATATAGTTTTTTTTTTGTTTTTAATTTTGACATTTATTCGCTACTATTGTACAACCAAACATCTTTAATGCGCAGGATATCGACGAAGAAATATATCTTGCAAAAATGCACAGAATGTAGTCTTGAAACTCCTCATCGAGATTATAAATCTCGTTTAAGATTTTCGCCCATCTTGTATCTATGCGATCATCGACATCCGGTGAAAAGGATCGCTTTAAGCTCCCGTCGACATAACGCAACATTTACAAATACGCGCATAAATATGTAAATACGCGCATCTCATATATGCAGCATCATCAAGTTTCATATATATGCTAATTACTACAAATCATCTTTCTTCCATAATTATCCTCCACTACGCTTACGCATCCGCGCGGCTCCTGTGCCTCTCCCTTCCCTCCCTCCCCTCCCCCCGCTTCGCCCTCCCCCCCCCACGGTCTTTCCGTACGTGTTGTTTAAAGAGCGCGATCCACCGACTCGCCGGAAATAATGGAAATGCATTTCGCTCGCGCCAATCTTTCAACGCGCTCTCTCTCTACTTACACGCTCGTTTAACCGCACGCTAATGCGCGGCCGTCATTTATTATTCGAATGCGTCTCCTATATTTAACCGGCCGCGAGAGCTCCGTGTTTGCTTGTTTCCACACACGCCTCGTCTCGCTCTATATTCCGATTTTCCGATCTTTTTCCTCTCTCATCCGGTATCCAAGAACGCCCGTTTCCCGTACCTCGTCGCTTCTCGTCGCGCTCTCCGTCCTCCGTCACGGACCTGTCGCGTGTCCGTACCTCGTCATATCTCATATCAATTCAGCGCTTACAATGTCGAGAGCGCACACGCGGCCCCGTTTCAAGCTCGCTCGAGCTGCTTTAGCAAATGCGATAGTTTACATCAGCCGACTCTTCTTAGGCACGTGGCTCGCGAAGAGCAGAGTCGTACACAGAGAGAAGACAGTGATAAAGAGCTAGGTCTATTCTTGCGATTTCCGTCATGTGGCATGGGCATTACTAACTTACGTAAAGAAGTCGTTTTGTGGTCGTTTTCAGAAAAGCGATTTTTTTTTTTTATAGATAATAGATAATAGATAATAGATAATAGATGATAGATAATAGATAATAGATAATAGATAATAGATAATAGATACATCGTTATAAAATCAAATTATTAAAAATAGATCAACATATTAGCAGGCAATATCATATATTTAATTGGAACAAAAATGAAATTTTGATAGAGTGGAAAAATTTGTGTCGTTTCTTTCGTTAAAAAGACACTGCAGAATGTGAACGTGATTCAATAACACGCATTTTGGAACGCTAAACACATAAGCCGAGCCGACACCGACTCGGCTCGCGTCAATCACCATATAAGAGAGGCAGAGTGGTGGTAGTTTACTTTGGTGCGTATACCAAGTTCCTCGCCACATGGTTGGAGAAGCCGAAGGAACGTAATAGAGCGGAAGGGTGAGCCAGCGGGTGAGAAGCCGAAGAGCGGCACGAGGGAACGTCAACGTTACGTTCCACGTCGGAGTGACGTTTCTAATGCGAAACTAAGAAATTAGAACAGTCGCGCTGTCTAATGAGATACTAATTGCGCCGCATTCTCGTTGTATTGACTCGACTCGGGGATCAGATAAACATGACTCCGACCGAGGGAAAGTGTGCGAGACATGTCCGTGAGATTTAATCAAATTGCTGAATTTATGTGCCGGCAAACGGTCTCGATGAGGAGAGGAATGATTAAGATCGAATATTGAAGTATTTGTTGATAACATTTATAGCCAATCCGAGAGTCCAGATATTTAATCACGCGCGCATTTATGAACGCACATTTATATCGAAAGAGAAAGAGAGGGAATATAATTATTATAATTTATGTTTGATTAAAGAAATGCTGATAAGAACATTCGCGTTATATTAGAGTGATATATTAGAATTTAAAACATAATTAAATAATCACAAATATGATAATTATGGATAATTGTTGGTATGATATTTATGTTCACACACATACACACACACACAAAATAATAAATCATGAGAAATAAAAAAGAAAAAAAAAAAATATATATATATATAACATGGCAGAAACCGTGTTTAAATTCAATCAGTTTCCATAAATTAGTGAGTGAAGTTAATATTATCTACTTTAAAATAAATCTCTTCGAATTCAATCAGTTCCCATAAATTAGTCAGCCAAGTTGATATTATCTATTTCAAAATAAATCTCGAGGGTTAAATGTCAAGCATGCATCTAACACGCAGAATCGGCGGGGTGGGAGGGGGGAGGGGTGGGGGGGAATATAATTTATGGTAGCAATCACACATAGCACTCCTTACCCTTATATCTCAACGCGTTCAACGAGGCACGATAATGTCATGCATTTGAAAATACGATTCGACCACAGACTGCACGCGCGGATAAATAATACGGAAGAGAATACGCGAAAAAAAGCGCGCAGCCTTTATCAGGAGGAGGCCGCGAGCAAGACGAGTTGCATCTCGACCGTAACATCCCTTGTCTTTATTTAACATAGAGATGTAACAGACTAATAAATAATAATATAATGAAATAAAAAATTTATTGTAATGGAGCGATAAACATTTTACTTATTTATATCCGTAATTTATTTCATTTCATTTTACGTAGATCCGTTTAATTTTAGAAAGTCAAGAGAATTCTGAAGATAATATTAATTAATGGAAAAAAATTAAAATATAATAATAAAATAATATTAACTTATTATGAGCTTGTGAGCCATGGGGATTATATATGTCAAAACTTCAGGTGTTGAAAATATCTTGTATTGAAGCGCATTGCACGAAGATGCAACGTCGATTGCAAGTGATTACGAGCGATTGCGCGATAACGCTGGATCCGATTAGATGATGTGTATCTTCAGAGTCGGTGAATAGGAACTAACCGTTCGTTAAATATATTGTGCATGCGTTGCAGCCCGCAAAGTCTGAGCAAAGAGTTGGCGTGAAAATGCCGGCGTGTTTACGTTATCGTGGGAAAGAGACATTCCGATAGTGCGGTGAGAGGCGAACAATTATACGTCGCTTGATGCGAGGAGAGCCCGTAATTGGCGTCTATAATGATGATTTGATATAAGAACGACACCTTAAATTCATTGATTAATGATAACCGATCGGTAATCATAAAGTAGACTTCAAAGGCAAATTAGGCGTGTCGAGATAAATCTATTTCTATACGTGCTCTTCTTTTCGCAATGTTTGTTTCATATTTTTCCTCGTGATTTTGTATGCGCGTTATAAATCGTTCTAAGGAGTTAAAAAAATGAGCTGTGTATGTAAAAAACAAGTTTAAGGATATGTGTCAAACGTCAAATGTGTCTGACAGAAGCATGACAATTTCGCAGATTGTTCTATTATTTCTTCCGGATATTAAAATGCGAAATATAAGCACAATTTTCTTAGCGATTTGGAAATTATTTATGTTTAAAGTATTCTTATCGAAAAATCACGTATTGTAGCACTTATTGACAAATTTGACAAGAAAAAAAGCATTGTCAAGAAAATAAAAATTTTCACGTATATTAAGGAAACTCTAATTTAAATCTTAAAGGAAATTTTGTGCAAAATTTGATTTTCATTCACTTCCGTTTAAAAGCTATTTACTAAAAATTGGAGAAAAATATTATCTTTTTTCCTTTCTCCCTTTTTGCAAATTATTCTTTTTTTTTTTTTTTTGTTTCTTGCAGGGAGTATTGACGATCAAAAGTTTTTGTCATAAATTAGGAAAAATATTAATTATAAATATTTTTTTTATCAAGGCATTAAAAATCATATTATTTTGTGATACTTTAATTCCTTTTATAATCTGCATTTATTTATTTGGTTGTTCAAACAATATAAATGTAAGAAATAATGTTTTTTTTTTTAATTTTGAGTTTTTTATACAGGTAAAGCGTCCTTAAATAAAAACCTACAATCTTAATTATCTTATTTATTATTACTATCATTGGAACGATCAGTATTGCATATTTCACATAATCTTTTATTTAGTATTATTTGTTTCCACTAAAAGTCGTAAAAAAATGTGATAAGATTTTGTTTAATTCTAAAAAAATTATGTAAACTAAAATATCGCGATTGCTTATAAAATTTTCTTCTAAAAGATATTTCCATTTCTACCGTTGCAAATCAATTCTAACGTAATTCTATTTAATAAACAATTATATATTAAATAAATATTCTTCCCATCGAGTTTCTACAACTCACTTTTATGATCATCAGCGCGTTAAAAGCGTCACTCGAGAACACGGATCAGCTACCGAAGTTTTACACGTGCTTCTCGTATTTCCATCTCGAGAGACAAGGTAGATCCCAAAAGATATAATCGCCTTGACGATCGATGATTTGCGCCATAACTCGATTCGCGCAATGATGTAATAATTAATCCGCCAAACCTAACCTAACCTCGCACGCTTATCACCGCGATATAACGCGGGTCTTGCTGTGTATCGCTTGAATGGGGTGGGGGTGGAGGGGATAGGAGTAATGCCCATATAACATAATGATAATAAGACGAACCGATAAAGATCTCCTAGTACCGGTTAAACGCCTACAACATACTACAATAAGACACGATCGTGACTGCTCGTCGGAGCGCAGTGATCCTTACGAAGTGACTTTCCTCCCGAGATAACATCGAGGTTACATGAAAACTAAATGGCAAAAGACGTTGAGGGATTATAGTTCCTGCCTTGCCATGTTAGCGGTTGGATCTAGGTATGAACCGATGCTTTCTAAACGCTTTACGCTTTATGATCCGCGAGACATAATTTTTTCTCCCACGACAACTCAATAAATTGTAATCATGAGAACGTCATACATAATGAAATACACTCATGATAAGGAAATACACGCTTTGATACGATTTTATTTTTAAATGTCAGTACAACTTGCAGATTTATTAGAAATGATAGATCAATCGCAGAATCGGCGATTAAGACGAAAATTTTTCTTTAAATTAAATGTGCATTTCAAAAATCAAAAGATAGATGGCGATAAGGATCTCAAATGTGCATTTCAAAAATCAAAAGATAGATGGCGATAAGGATCCCAATTGTTTTTGTTATAAATTGATGATATTATTAGTAATGTTAATAAATTCAATTTAGAAATTTACTTTATTTACAGTAACAAAAGCGTGATTTAGGCATTTTTTGTTCTTCTTAATCAGGATTACGCTAGTGAAATATTGTTGATGCATTAATAAAAGAAATAAATAATGACATTTAAATAAATAAGATAGTTTATCTCTTCAAATAACACTCGTTACTCCATATATTTACTGAAATATGAAAAAAATCAACTTCTTGCAATTTTTTTACAATTAAAAAAAAAAGATATTTTGAAGCAATCAGTAATTCGCGATGTTAAATTTCTCATAAAATGTATATTATTATTTTGTTAAAATAATCTAATAAAACAATAATAATTGTGTGCAGAAAATATTTTTTTTGCGCACAGAAATTCGTGATCGTGTTTTATATATCATTCTAAAAATATCTAACATATTCAAAGGATCTGAATGCTGTCAAATACATATTCCATTTGTCTAAAATCGAATGCTAACCGATTTTAGAAACGTAAAAGTACGCGAGGAAAATGGAAGGGGATAAGAAAAAAAAAAAAAAAAAAAGAGGACAGGCAAGGCCACGCCTTAATGGAAACGAGTTAATGACCCGTGGAAACGTAAATGCTCGACTAACGATCGACGAGTGATCATTATTTGTAGTTATGGACATAGCCGCACACAAACTGATATACTTACACTTTTCATATGATTTTATAGACATTAATGGAAACACGTAAACAAAGATCTTCTGGGAGATCTAATTAAAATTAAATGTAAACCGCACGAAACGACACGTAATTTTTCAAGCGAACAAAAATTAAATAAAACAACTAAAATCTACCTATATGCAAATGTTGATTTAATAAGATAAAATTGAAACCAACTGATTTTTATTATTTCAGATTATATTTTTAAGTTTTAAAAATTTCTTAGCTTTAATAAAGCATACATCGATGTCTACTATTTTCATTTGCATTAACAATGACTAATAATTTGCGTAAGAGAAAAAGATCTTTGAATAAATAAATGTAAAATGTATTTAATGAAGTTGTACATACGATAGGACAGGAGTTTTAATCGTTGTGTTTTTTCTTTTTTGTTCTCAGGACGAAGTAAGTAACGACCCACGGCGGCTACGAGCCGTGCTCGAGCTAAGACGAGACTAATGACGAAATGGCATCGGGGAACTTGTGTGAGCTTTTCTGAACGAAGCCGTTATTATGCTTATTGTGTAAGCTTGCCCGATCGCTGATATTTCTGCGTTAAATCGATATCTTAATGACGCGTATGGATATATCCAATGCTTTACAATCAGATTGATTTAAAACGTAAGACGATATTAACTTCCATTTTTTTTTTTTGCGATTTACCTTTCATATTATATGATTAAATTAACGTAACACATCACTCAATAAGTCTCCGGTCTAGCTAAGAGAAACAAATTTTTTTTTAGAAATCACGTGAGTCTGTCAACAATGTTGCCATATGTGTGTCAGACCGGGGACTTATTGAGTGATGTGTTAGATTAATGGTTAATGTTTATTAAGGCCTAAAAATATGAAAATGTGATTACTTCAAGAGATTATTATTATTTTCGAGAAAGCGCTCGTAAAAATACTTACTGTTTGCGTTAGTTGACTTTCTACTTTTCTATTTTACTGTATTTTCTATATATTTATGCTTATAACTTTATTCAAAATTTTTCAAAAGTTTTTTGTAGAAAAATATTAAGGGAAGAAACCAATGTAACAGCTAAAAAGAAAGGCTACCTTTAAGAATTTTTTTTTCTGATAAATAATTGTGGTTTCTTTTTTTTTTTTTTTTAATCACATCATAAAATACATGACTTGAATTACATTTTTGGTGAAAATTTCGTTAAAAAATATTAATATTATTTATATCTATAATAGCCTTCTATCTATAACATTTTTAGCAGCTTTAAAAAAAAAAAAAAAAAAAAACGAGCGCGTGGCAAACAAAAACCTTAAAAAAAAAAAAAAAAATTATTTTCTTAAAACAGCTTCAGTTGCACATATGAAATTTTCGATCGAATAATTAATTTTTTTTGTAATGTTAAAAAAACAAAAGTCAACGTCTCACCAATCTTGCAACTTTTTTCTTCCAAAGTCCGCCATTATGTAATTATTTTTATTATTTCTGATACTAATAACGCGATTAAAAAAAAAATTATTATTTACTAGAAAAAAAAAATTATCAAAAATAGCCGTTACTCTGGTTGCCCCCTTTAATATGCTCTTCAACGCACTGCCATAAGTTTTCTTTCTCGAGATACTTCATCCCGTCATACTAACCATCTACGCTTTTGAAATGCCATGAGCGCGAGCAGCTGCATCTCGCAAAAACCTCGCGAAACGTAAATAATTGGAAAATGTGGGTTACAAGGTATTCGCTATTCTGCTCGCGATATCGTATATTTGCTCGCGGCGAAGTACGTAGAAAATACATAAAGCGTCTATGCGGAATTCGCGTCCCGGATAACGAGAGCCGATACCAACGACGGGGTCTTTAAAACTGTCAATCGGGAGCACTGGACGAGGAGGTTTGCGATTCGCGTAAGAAAGAGACGAGAGCTCTCCCTCGAGCTCTCGTAATTCCTGTAAGTCGCGGAATGACTTGGGAGAATCGACGAGATGCCTGCTCGGCTCCGTGCTGACACGCTTAGCCTCGTTTGTCCCAAGTAATGGTCGCGGTCATAACTCAAGCGGCTCTCCGAGCTCGTTTATGTATCTGGATGTGTGGCCGCGCAAGGACGGGACGATCCGGATTCGCGGAAAAGACGGCTCAGAAGAGGCGTATTGTAAAAAATTTTCTAAACATTCAGACGTACTTTTACGTGAATTTTCAGAGCTGAGTGTTTGTAAGAAATTTCAGGCAATCTATCTTAATTATCGGAGACGTTTTTTCAAAGTTTAGAAAAATTTGTTTAAAAAATTCAAGTGTGTGTAAAAATTCAGACAGCATTTTCTTTGGACATTCAGATAGGGTGTTTGCAAAAAAAGGATACCGTCGACGCTTTGTCTTAAAATTAAGACAAGATTTTTAATTATTAAGATTTATTATTAGTTATTAAAGGAGTATCATTAAAATATTGTTAAGATTATTGATTTTTTTAAATAGTTGAAATATTATATTTGTTTGTAAATTAAGCGAGAAAGAATTATTATATTACACAAAGTTAAAAAATTTTATTCAATAAATATCAATATATTTATATTAACGAAAACTTGATAATAATTGCTTCAGTAAACAAAATAAATAATATAAAATTTTCCACAGTTATTTAGCTCATTAAAAACATTATCTAATATTTTGGGAAATAAACGAATGACATAAATAATTATCTTATATTTTTAGAAATTATGAAGATCGTAAAATTACATGTTAAATATTATTTTAAACAATTGCTCAGTATTAGATAAAAATTGCTAATAAAATCATGACAAAATAACACAAGACGAAATTTTTCCTACAAGATTCACTGGGGATCAAGACAAGATTTAAATTTCCAACAATCTTCGTTATTAATACTTTCATTATTAATATTAACATTTTTACGAATAATTGCCTTATCTTGAGTCTCGTGCAACTTTATTTTGTCTGAAGTTTCAATTTTTTTTTTTTTTACAGTGCGATTCTTGACCGGCCAATATTTATTTCGATGCCTCTCTTGTCGTTATCTGATATTTCATACTTCATGCTTTATATTTATTTTCTTCTGTGCTGTTGAAATTTTGTTGCTATCAAAATTATATATCACATCCGTTTAGAAAGGATAAAGGGATATAGAGGATACAATAGGATATTTTCTAGGATAAAATAGGAAAATACGAGAAAGAGAGAAAGAAAATGAAGAAATAAAATTATTAAAATTGAAATTTTTTTTTCATCTTGCTGTAATTGCGCTCTTATTTGATGTATTGTAATTAGAGCCTGCGCGACTAATCGATGAAAATTGACCAAAGTGCGTCAACTACATGGAGCCAATGGCCTTAATTAATGACTTAATGGCGCGTCGTCTTCCTTTATATCATTCTGTTAACCCGCTGCCTTTTAACGAGAATAATAATTATCAGCAATAAATTGCACGACGCTGATTTAATGTTCAATGTATCCATTACTGGACAAACTAGTAATGTGTGTAATGAAGATAATAATATAAATACAAGAGAGAGAATTTATCCGATTTATCCTATTTAATTATCATATTTGTATCTGACATTATCTCTTACGCGAGATGGTCGTTAGATCCTTTTAATTATAACTTATATTTATTATAATTTAATTATAATTATAATTTTATTTTATAATTTAATTTAATATAATTTTATTTTATAATTTAATTTAATATAATTTTATTTTATAATTTATATATAATTATAATTATAATTTATTATAATTTAATTATAATTATAATTATTTTTTTGTACGTGTTTCCAAAAAAATAATACAAATTTATAATAAGAAAAATATATAATGATATTTTCGGTATTATATATGATACAATTAGGCAAAAATATATTTCGATTTGACCCGATCAATCTTTATAGAACGATATCTGATAATACCTATACATCGGTCAAAAAAAGGAGGACAGAATATGGATATTTTATTTATAAATCAAGTATATACAAGAGTACACACGAGAAGCATGTTGGATTTTTGCGACATCGTAAAAAAAAAGAAAAAAAAAAGGTGACGAAGAAAGTCGCTTCTTCGGTATAAACGTGCTTTATTAAAATGTAATAATCATTTATTGCTTGTCTTTTGCGCGACGAAAGCTTATCATTAAGCGGTCAGTGGCTAGATTGCCGCTGTAATTATCAGATGACATCGGATGACAAGCGGGTGAACCGCCTTCAAGTCATGAATACTTAAATATCGAATCGAATGAGCACACGCGGCCGCGCTTTCTACCCAGGGCAACTTTGTACTTGCGAAGCGTAGCTTGTCACTTGGCGCAAGATATCGCAGTTGCCGCTCGAGCAATTTTAATGCATCTACAGCTATAATTGCACCTGTATGCGTTTGGCCTCCATTGTCGTTTTCCCTTCCGGCGATCTTTCGTATCTGTCGATGATGACCGCGCGCAATTAAAAAAGACGTGACGAGCAAGTCGAGTGGCACCTTAGCAGTTTCGTTATAAAGGCGATGCAATTCGTATTCGAACGACTCACTTCGTCCACGACTCGCACATTCTTCAATATCCGTTTGAATCTTTGAAAAATGAGTAGATTTTCTAGATTTTTTCTAGCGCAACGATTTGACAAAAACTTTTTTTTTTTTTTTTTACAATATTAATATAATATTGTTAAATAAAAATTTTCAACTTAAAAAATTTTTAAGTCATGTAAATATTTGCGGAAACTAATTTTACGGTGTACAGGGAAACGTTTATTTATCATAAAATGAAATAAAAAAATATAAGTTTCTTTTTTTATTAATTTTTAATAATTTTATTAATATTAAAAAATAAAAAATGGTGGCATATTGAAAAAAGTTTTTTTTTTTTTTTTTTTAAACATCCATCTTTTTTTGTTTAAAAAAAAATGAGGAATCAGAATTTCATGCCCACCATGCATGAAAATACAAATCTGTAAATATTTGCATAAGTTTGAAAAAAAAAATTTCTTCTAAGCTGAAAATTTTTAATTAAGTACACTTAATAATATTATATTAATATTGTAAAAAAATAAATGGCCTGCAGGACTGCATCGTCTACGCCAATAATCGAGTCTTATTCGACTGCTATCACGATTTATACGGAAAGCTCTGTTCTTAAACGCTATTATTATCACGATCTCAGTTAATAAGATTATTAATAATATAATTAATAAATTTTATTTTATCAATAAAATCTAATAAATCATTATTTTTCATATTTTTATATATAAAAACTATATTATATATAAAAATCTTATTAATTTAAAAATACAATTTCAACATCTCAATTACTTCAATTTTTAAATATTAAAATTTCTTCCCAAATATATTTTTTATCGGCGTTAAAAGATGAAAGATGTGTGATTTGAGTGAGAAAGCTACGCGCATTGTTGAAAGATTATTATTAATTTATGTTTGCGTGAATTTTCTGAAATATTCTTGCCGTATTGTTTCGTACTTTCTAATTTAGTCAAGTTAGGTTAGGTTAGGTTAGGTTAGGTTGCTATTACAATCTAGTTTTCTATGTTTAGGCTTTTTTTCGCGCCGATCTGATCATTTATTTCCACATATTTCTCTCTTTCGAGAGAGAGAGAGAGAGACACTGAATCAAATTTATCTAAAATCTTCGTTCTGTTATTAATCTCCCAACACCTTTCTGATTGCACGAAATAGGCGTAGTTTGATAATTTTCTACAATCACATTACTCGTTCTGTCGGAATCAATTCGATTTTCGCTTTAGATTTTATACGAAACAATTTGCACTCCGAACACGATCGTCGGCCATTTGCTCCGCATGGAATTCCACTAATTTGCTGATCATTTTTAACAAATTCTAGACATTTTACTCTACCTTTTCATTCTCCGCTCCGTGCCGTCTTCTCGGTTCTGCCGCCGATACGGATGTAATTAAAAGCAACGTGACGAGCAAGTCGAGCAGCGGGCCTGAAAGGGCGGTCGTAGAGCACGGCGCTGTCAATTCGTCACGTGAAAGTTGCCCGAAGGAGAAACTAGAAGCCAACTAACTGACATATCTATCTCAAGAATGGAACGAGGAAAGTAGTAATGATTTTTGAAATCTATTTCGCCAAATTTTGAAATTTTCGTAATTTGTATCGACCAAGAACTTGTTAACGCGACATAAAAGTCGACTCTTGTTGCGCATTCTATGATAAAAGAATTCTCTCTCTCTCTCTCTTTCTTTCTCTCTCTCTCTTGCATGTAAATGAGCAATCAATGTAACGTTGGTATTTTTATTCTAATCACTTAGCGCGTGTCCCGTGTAACGATCCAGCTGATTAGCAATGTAAATGTCATTTCGCTGTGCGCGAGTTGCATGATTGTAAACAATAGAAAAAGAAATGCAATTAAACTGACAGACTAAACTACGAGCTGACGTCTATCTCAGGAGTAGGACAAGGAAAATTAGTGTTTCTAGCGTCGCCGGTATTCGAGATGCTTTTGGGGTTGCGCCTTAACAGGAGGGAGAGGGAGAGAGAGAGAGAGAGAGAGAGAGAGAGAGAGAGAGAGAGAGAGAGAGAGAGAGAGAGAGAGAGAG
>JBCAUJ010000024.1:1622705-1656041 GCA_038406275.1 Cataglyphis albicans
TTGAATTTTTCGATAAGTGTCTGTGCATGCTTTAATTTCCAAAAATGTTGAGATATCGGGCTAAATATTTGAATAGAGCTATATATAAATAGAATATCATTAAAGAATGATTAGTATTGAAATTGATGAGAATTGAGAGTTTATTTTTTATAAAATTTTGAATTTTTCTCAAAAAAAGACGTGGTTGCCCTAACTTCCGCAAATTTTGAGATATTGGGCTAAATATTTTTACATGAGACATTTTTAATGATATTATAAAAGGAAGGAAGTAAAGTTCTGAGTAAGCAATATGCAAATTTGTAATTCGCATAATTTTTTATTTATCTTTATCTTTATATTAAAAAAAAAAATATAACCTATTTGTCTATTCAAAAATTATATTGCATTATATAATTTTTGTTTCTCGAGCCATACAATTTTCGATAAAAAGTGCATAAAAAAAAAAAGAAAAACCTTTTTGAAGAAACTTTTTCATGGAATTGCTGATCGCATCATCGTAAATTCGCTGCCGTGAATAAAAAATGATTTACTCGCAGTAGACGGGGCATTCGAATGATTGTCACCATCTACGATAGATTAACAGCGATCGTGCAATGATGCGGCCTCGAAAGAGAGATTTGTCAGACGTTTGAAATTGTCCCGAGGCGAGTCGTCGAACGAACGAACGCGTGGAATTCGCGTGCAGGGAGGGTTGCCGTACGCCCTTTTCGAAGGGCGAGAAGAGGAGAGCAGCCGGACCAGGCAGGCACGCTGGATGTTTATTTAACTCGAAGTAATTTGATCAAAAATTTAATCAAGTCGGATTTTTGAGCGGCGCCTGAAAGCGTGCCGAATCAGCCACGTCGGGTGGAGGAGGAGGAGGAGGTGGATGGAAGGGGGGAGGGAAGAGGGGGCAATAAAACTCGGGAAGAATTTTCCGTCTCCGTTCTCCTCGCGCTTCTCTCGCTCCTCGCCGCACGTTTATGGCATCCCCTGCCGATATAAACGTGTCTCGCGTTTCGAATCTCACGGCAGATTTTTCTCCGATACTTGTTTACGCTTGCGCGCCGACAGGCCATTTTAAATTGTAATGCGAACAACGACGAAATCGTATAAACGCACACATCGATACTCAAATAATCTCGTCGCCGGTTATTATACGCCCCGTGCGTGTCGAAAGTCCTATATATTAAAGTATTTTAATAAAGATATATCCAAAGTTGTAAACACACACGCACACACACACATGCTTGAGTCTACGAATTAAATAAACATCTTAAAGGCGCGCTGTTTTTTTATCATCTTGTCGGTTTCTCGTTATTTTATAAGCTGAATTGCATTTCACGCAAATAAATATCGCAGCCGCTTTGTATAAGTTTACTCGGATCTCGATTAAGAAAAAATCAAATGAAAAAATGGTTCATAACGCGCGGAGAGAACACTCGTCGGCGTGAAAAAAAAAAAAAAAAAAAAAAGAAAATATTATCAATGCTTAATCGATCGTGCACGAGTCCGTCCGTTCGCGTGAAAAAAGAAAATGTGATTTTACACGCGACTAATGACTTTTTCTCTCGCGCCATTGATCAGGAAGGGGTGACTTTCTGGGCGACGTTTGATAAGGGTGTAACGCCGACGGTTGTGCCCGTGTGATAATTGCCTGGAACTATTTCAATCGGGGGTGATACCGGCGGCTGCTCATAAAAACGTCACGCCATTTAAAGCGAGGGGTGGAAAGACGGGTGGCCGGTTAAGGACAGGGGTGAAAAAGAATATTAGCATGCCGAGCGAGAGTCCTCCGCCTACGCGGATCTCCTCTCGAGAGGACGACTGCTCGCAATTCAAGGAGAAGGATGACAAGACACTGAAGTGGGAAGGAAAGGAGTCAGGGTGAAAGAAAAAGGGAGTGAAGAGAGGAAAGATGAAGAGAGAGAGAGAGAGAGAGAGAGAGAGACGCGGAGAAAAAAAATAAAGCGAAGGATTCGGGCTCGATTACGGGGCCATATTCTTTTAATTACCGGAGTCCTTTTGGAGCCAACGAAACGAAACGTTTCCCTTTTAATTGCGTGCCCCGGCCTGGTACATTCCGCGATCGTTCTCTCAAAGAATTTAATTACCGGTGTACGGCAAGTATCCCTCGCTAGAGTACCTCTCCGCAATTACGCATAAAACGGATACGACGTAAAGCTTTATTAGGATCTGACGCGTTACCATTTTTGCGTCTTACCACCCTCTGCCTCCTTCGTGTCAACCCGGCGTTTTATGATCGTTAAAATGACATGAGCAATATCGTCTCGACGATAATTGACAGTTGTGCATTTTGATGCTGCATTCTGATATTTATGAGCACCTTCGACGACTCGTTCGTAAATGTAATTCGATTAAAATATTTACTGTGCGTATATTTCCTAAAGTTATTTGATAAAAATAAAATTAATGTTAATTATTGTATATAAATAATTATATATTGATTATAATTATCATAAAGGCTAATAATTTTTTATTTCGTTCATAAATTTTAATTTATATTTATATATTTTATACATATATATAATTATAATCTATTTTTTTATTTTATAATTTCTTCATCCTTTTGATATAATCAAAAATCCAGATAAAATACTTACTATTCCAAAGCAATCAATTTAATTATACATCGCGTTTCTAGTTTCCCATTCACGTTACAATTATATCTGCTTCTCAGAATTCGGCTTACGCTCTCGATCGAATAAAACTTCTAACGATCTACATTTCAAGCCTACCAGAGCATCATTACTAGCGTCAAACATCGGGCGAACTTTGTATCCCGGCAGCGTCCAGGGCAGATCCAACCGCGGTCCACTTTGCCGTTCCGTAACACACTGGTGGAGGGGGAGGCGGGGTAGGGAGGAGGGGAGGGAAGGGAAGGGAAAGGGGGAATATAGGGGAGAGGATGAGGGCAATCGGTCACTGATTTGGTCAGATCCATAAGGAGCGTGCATAGCAAGGCGCATTAATGACCCGACAAGCATTCCTTGCCCAGATGCCCGTTCCTCCTCCCCCTCCCCCTCCTCTCCCTCGCGCCGCACTCTGTCTCTCCCGTTTCGTCCCCCTCCCCCCCCCTCCCCCGGCAATCTCTTTTCCTCTTTATCGTATTCGCTTCCCTCTCTCGCTCCCATGACTCCCCGGCCCTCTCTCTCCACCCTCTCACCAGAAGTCTCGCGCGATCGCGTTGGGTGGTCTCTCTACTCTTTTACCGACTCTCCGGTCCCATATAGCTGGAGAGACTTGCACACGTTCTACCGCGTGTTCGAGGGCCCCTTACGATACCGGCGACGACGACGACGACGACGGGCAAAACGAAAGCAAACCTTTATGACCTTATACGCTGATTGGCGAGCGCACGTTTACGCGAGGAAATGCGTGTGCGTGGGAGATGCGGCCGCGAGCTGTTTCGCGAGCCGGAAAAGGAAAAGAGGAAGCGAGGTCGGTATCTCGTCTCCCGTCGATCCCGCTCGAGTCAGGTAGCTCGAATCCTTGATATTGAAACATTGCGGTAACGAGCAATACGTACTTGTTTTGCGAACTGACTGCGTGGAATCGTGTTTTCGCAAGGCAATTTGTACGTAGCCATTATTTATTGATAAATATATATTTTTTGTAATATATTTATGTGTTTTAATGTATCGTAGAAAGAGAGAAATTTTGGAAAAATAATGTAAAAATATTACCCGCAAATTATTATTATTAATAGTTTATTATGTAATTATTATTAATAATTAGAAACACAGTGTAATATCATAATATTCTTTCGATAAAAAAGAAATTTTATGAAATAACGTATATAAATAATTATATAATACATTATGGTATTTATTAATATTTTTTAAGTCGCTTTTTATATATTTTGTTCTTCTACTTGTCAAAATCAGCTGAGCACTTTTGAGCCTAGACACTTTAAATATATCAGATCTGCATATACGAAAAAATCAAGAAATCTTATTATTAAAATTGATTATTCTATCTATTAAAATTGATTAATATTTTAAGTAGAATATAATTTTTTTACAAAGCATTTTCATTCTTTAATTAATTAAATATTATATTATATTGAAGTATTTCAAGAGCAATTTTATCCCATAGAATATCTTAAATTTGTGATATTATATATTGTATGCACACCCAAATATAATAAATAAAGAATATATTGAACGTGTGAGTCGGAAAGTAAAGATGTGAAGGTGTCATTACGTATTCTATTCCCACAACCAGGCATTCGGGACGATTTTCATCTCCTTCGCTATCATCATCATCATCCTCATTGCCTCTTTAACGCATTCGTAACAATTTGTTGACGAATAATTCGCTCTCCACGAGATAGCTCGTGGCGCGCGCTAACAGTTCGCGATAAATTCAACCTCCTTGTAACAAATCACCCTCAAATATTTTCAAGTGGAAAACGCGCGTTTCGGACCGAAACGACCGACTCATTCTTGCGCAAATAGAGCAACTATACGCGTCGCGTAGCCCTCAGAGTCGCTGCCACGAGTCTCTCTCCCACTCGGATTTTCGTCTCGGACCTTTCCTCTCTCTCGCCCGCTATTTCAGCTCGTTAGGATAACGAGGATCTAATGTCGCGTTCGCGGCCTGGCCAATTACGCGGTTACGGACCGAGGCACGCATCTTTCGGCGCATCCGCGGCTGCGATGCAAGGGCATCAGGCGCTCGAGGGAGCGCTTATTAGCCGGAATTTATCGTTTATTTCGCCGGGATTTTTCTATTCTCGGCGTTTCTCCTGATTAGTTCCCGAGTGTCGTTGCGCTTGACGCGGATGTCTAGCGTCGCTTCGTTCCGAACGATTTCACGTCGATCATCAAGAATCGACTACCAAGCTCGGCTTTCGAAACCTCAAAAATTGATAATATATATAGAAACTTTTTGATTCTTAATTTAGAAATTAATAGCATGCGCTTAAACGTATATATTTAATATTTAAAACTTAATTTTAAATATATCTTTTTATTAAAAAAAACTCTTTATTTTATAGTGAAGCTGTAATGAAAATTATAAATAGGTCTAAATTTTCAAAACAGAGAATCGACTTGCTTTATATATTTTAGATGTCAAAAATGTTGCAAATTTCATTATAAAAAAATTATTTAAATCAGATACTTTTTTCTAACGCGATCACAATTGAATCGTAAAGATGTTTCGCCATTTGTATCCCTCGTGATCGCGCGGCGAGCTAATAGTCTTCGAACTTCTTGCGGCATCTCGTGCCCCGGATCCTTTACCAGCCGCAAGCCGCGCGAGGAAGCTCTCGGGGCTCTTACTCTCGCGAAGTGATCTATTGGTGAACCATCTGGCCGCGCGTCGTCGTAGGGACGACGCATTTACGGGCAGCTAAGTGGCCTTTACCCCGACTTTGGTTCCCGAAAGCGTGACAATAAATTTCGCCCCGCGCCATCCGCCTTTAATTTGACGGGCCGGAATCTCGTTACACTCGTTAGTGACAAACGGAGAGGAAACGAAAACGCGACGGAGAAAAGCGCGGCCGCGATCACCGCGTCGATTTTTTTTTTTTTTTTCCGAGATACCGAGAAGAAGCTCCAAGACGGAGAGAGAACGATAGTTTTCAGTCGTGCGAGGATCAACTGTCTTCTGTCAAATCTATGATAATTATTGCTGTAGATGTATCCAAGGCGCATGAGTCTCTGAATTTCATAAAATATTTTCAATTTTGATTCAAGCTTTTTATTCGACTCACATTACGCTATTGTATTTACGAATAATACAAATATTACGTCGGTGTTAATTTAATTTGAATAAATAAATATAAAAATTCTGTACTTTTCATATTTTTTTATTTATTGCCATGAAATAATAAAATAATAAAATTCACACTTTAAGAAATAAAATAATTCAATAATAAAACCAAGTTTATACTAAAATTGAACAATAAAATAAATAAATAAAATAAAGAAAATAATTAAAATTATACCTTACGAAAAATTTGCGTCGAGATAAAAAATTCAACGCTAATCGTAGGTAGCGAGAGCTTAACGAGCTCGCGTCATCAGCGTCCGTATATTTCCGAATGCGTGCGAACTGGTTTCGGACGTGTTATCGAAAACTAGTCCGTCGCGAGGCGCGCAATTCACGCGAAACACGCTCGGCATTGCCGCAGCGCTTGCTGATATTGTAATAAACCGTGAGCGAGGCAGCCGCACCGCAGCCCATTAATTCACGTGGATCGCAAGGTGGCGGTCCGCTTAAGGGGGAGGGGGGGAGGGGGGGCATAAGAAGGCGAAATTTAGTGAGCCACTGGCGGCAACGTACAAACCTCTAATGGCCATTCCAGTCGACTATGGTACTCGACCACAGCAACGGCACAGGATCTCGCCCCCCCCCTTCCCCCCTCCCACCCCTCTCGCTTTGCCGGGTCCTCTCGACATGGCACGGTACCTCACCTCTAACCGCGTGTCCCTTCTAACTCGCTCCCTCCGCCCTCTCTCATTCTCTCTCTCTCTCTCTCACTTCCTACCGCACATCAGCATCCAACCATCCTTCTCTCGCCCGCGTATGCAACGGCGTTCCAGCAATTACGCATCGCCACAGTTAAATACAATGGCCAGGACAACGACTCTGTAATTTATCCCTGGTTTGGGCCACCGTGCGTTTGTTGTTTTCCAACGACGATGGAGGTCGGTCGCGTTCCCCTTTGGCGCGCGTTCCCGCGATCCCGCGTTGAAATTAATGATAAGTAATAATGTCGGTCTCTCGGTTGGCTGGTAAAATATTGAGTTCGATGCGATTATCAAGGTATTGTAGAAAAATAGCGGAGAATTTATAGGCTCTCCTGCCTTGTTTAGAGAACGATGCAAACGTGTGGTGATACGCGAGGAATTATCACTTAACGATTTGAGTGCGTAATTTAACACTTGTAAGCTTAATTTATATGTATATACTGCTATGATTATCAAAAGTGCGCATCAGCCTGCCAATCAGGGCATTGATTCCGTGAATTAATTAATGAATCTTATGAATCTCTGATGACAGAGACTGTCCCGCTTAGTACGCACCTACCGCTTCTTTGCCATTCAAATTTATGGTAATCAATAATATATTATGCAATACACACGGACGCGGTTCGTTAACGAGAAGGCGATTATACAATATTTCAAGCTTGCTCGATAAAGGCCAAACAACGCGAACTTATAAATCCTACGAGCTCGTATCTCGTAATTAATTGACGTACAAATCGTTAAGGAATGACATTTGGCGAAAAAATAAATGATCAAAATTTCAAATACGATTCTGAACTTTCGATCACGCGATATTTCCGCTCAATTCTTGACATTAAGTAAGTCAGACAACACACATGCGCGATATCTCTCCGCATTTTTGACGACCATAATCGTTCCTCGCCGCCAAATAGCCTTGCTACGTACAATGCTGGGGAAAAAAAAAAAAAAAAAAAATGCGCTCGTAAATCCGATCGCGCTCGTATCGGACGTACACGCCATATCGCCAAACAGGTGCGCACCTTATATCGTTTATCGATCGCCATATCATGGTCCGCGTGCGAACACGCTTAAAGGCATCTAACAATAAGTCAAAATTTGCAAGATTCTCGAGTTAAATCAATAGAAGGCATACGCTTTGTCTAAATAAAAAAAAAAAAAAAAATACGGGTCAACAATTAATTATGTATGTAATAAAGGTTGTTAATTTTTTTTTTTTAGATTTTCTCTCTCAAAATTAATGATTTTTTTTTTTAATTTGGCGTAAAAAGAAATGCACTTGATATTTGAATATTTTGGAAATCTGCATGAAGCCCAACATCCTCGAAAGGAGCAAAATCAATTTCACAGTGGACAGGGATTATGTATCGCATCAGCTGCCAGACATCCCACTCGAGTATCTCGGCGTTGTTGCGTTGACTGGTCGAGATACCGGGCGGCTCGTTAGTTCGGGATCAATTAGCGCGTCGCGACCAGGAACGAGAGAACTTTGAGAGTTTTCCCGATGAAATAAAACGCCTTTCCAAAAACGCGACGCTGTCGCGCGCGCAAAGAGCAACGGAAACGCCAGTACGACGTTAATTAACGATGCTAATTAACACGAGGATAATTTTAGTCGAGTGTTTCTACCGCAACGGCAGCATCTTCAGCATTTTCTCGGCAATATAAATGGTGAAATGGTAATCAAGCTATAACACATTGTTGTTGCATTTCTATTCTTATTTTGCTTTCGCATAAGCGAAGCGATACGAAAACGCGTTTCTTTAAATTGCTTGCCATCTTCATTATTTGATTTTTTTATAGTAGTATTATTTTCCAACTTTGTATGTATATTTGCCATCATTGTTATTGCGCGAGATACTTCTTATTAATATTGATAAGTGATAAATAATTTTGGGGAATAAAATGGTTGAGGGGAAAGAATATTAAAGATTTTCTTTTATTTCGATTTAATCGGAGACGAAACGTAAGCGAATTACATAGAATGTTATTATCATTTATTGCGGAGATATAAGCATGTATAACATATACATATCTATCTAAGATGTTTATGAGAATCGAGGAATATATGCATAATATATGTATATAGCACATCACTCGATAAGTCTCCGGTCTAACTAAGAAAAACAAATTTTTTTTTTAGAAATCACGCGGGTCTGTCAACAATGTTGCCGTAATGTGTCAGACCGGGGACTTATTGAGTGATGTGTTACAATGCGAGATCGTTTCACGTAGTATAGTAACCATGTTTCAACTAATCTACTCGGTATTTTACATATACACAAGAGCACAGACTATTTACACACTATGTACAATGAAATAAATAATTTATATTTTTGACATATGGGATTCATTTATTTTGATATGTACTAATTAAATCTGACTCTCTCTCTCTTAAAAACCTATTCTAAATATATATCTTTTAAGCGCGTAAGTCTTAATTTACGGCACACTTAATTTAGGTACACTTTAGATTTAAAGCCCTTATACAATATATGCTAAACGAATGACTCTTCGTACAACTAAAGCAAATTTTTCACGATTTCAATCGTGTTTTATTGCCACAGGAATGATAGTGGCAGTAGTTCCGGTATAATCTAGTAGCTAGGAATAGATAAAACTTCACGAGATCGCCAAACTTTGCATAAGAATAAAATATATGAATAATAAATTACGTACCGACACACTGATATTTAAATTATTAATTCATTTTCATAAAATCTTGTCAGTATTTTAATCCAGCAAATACTTACTCACCGCATTTAAGCACAAAAGTGTTAAAACTGAATAATTTTCTATTATTTTCCTCTCACTCATTTCAAGTATAATTATTGTTGCAAAAATTTTTTTTAATTTCATCTCCCCCATTCTTTTAGCAATATATTCTGCATATATTTACATTTAAGTGTAAAAGTTAAAATCAAATAATTTTTTATTATTTTTCTCTCATGCATAAATTATGAATGCAGTATATATTCGTTAATTTTTATGCAAAATTCTGCCCTATCGGCATTCGTCAAGATACATATATAGAGGGCAATTCAATAAATTAGGTAAGAGAAGACATATGCGTACAGTTGTTAATATTACCTTATTTATTGAATTATTGTTTATTGATTTACTGTTCATCTCTTTTTTACTTTTTTTACCTTATTTTTGGATTGCACTTCACATAACAGTTTTGTTGCATTTTATTTTCAGTCTTCATTCAATCATCGTTCATTGTTATATTATGTAATATTTTATAAATATTTCAATGTCTCTCTTTGTCGACAACACTCAGCGTTGACGATGATTCCTAAGAGCCATGGCTGTAGCAGCACATCATTCCAATCCTTTAACTCCTCGTTTCCACTTACATTTACGCGGGTCTCTCAACGATTTCTCTCGCTTACGATCTCTTCGTCGTCGTCGTCCACCGGCACGGTGGAATGATTGTAAAGGCCCTGCGCCATTAGTTGAAGAGCCAACGGATTTTTCTGTCCGCTCGCCTTCTTCAGCTTCGCCCGTTTGTTCTGGAACCAGATCTTGATCTGGGCCTCATTTAGGTTCAGCTCCCGCGAGAGCTCCTGCCTCCTCCTCTCCGTCAGATATCGATTCTCCGAGAATTCCCTTTTCAACCTGGCCAGTTGCTCGGCGCTGAAGGCCGTCCTGGGTCTCTTCTCTTCCGGCACACTGTTCTTGCTGTTCTGCGAACGTTTCACTCGCCTTGTACGCGGTCCTGAAACGACAAAGCAACTTCGCATTAATCCTTCAGACTTTTGTAATTTAAATCCCAGACAACGTGGCTGAGGGAAGGAGACATTATGTCGCGGCGGAAAGTGGGCGTTCTCATCAATTTGTCCACACACACACACATACAAGCATATCAAGGTGATTCAGCGTTTTTGCGACGACGAGAACGCGAACGAACAAACGAGCTCGTTCGCACAGTAAGAAGGATACTTTTTGGAAATAGCTATATCTGAGTAACGGCTTTGGAATTTAATGAAGACGGAAATGGTTCGACTAATCGCATAGGAATGTCTTGTGCAAAGTTATATCTCGATATGAAAATATCATGGAAAACTCATACAAATCGAGTTACACGTGCTTTCTTATTTTCACTTTGATGATTGAAACACCGTGAAGTACGCATTTGAATGTGATAATGAATTATTTTTCCATTACCTTCCATTACCTTCCATTACCGCCTTGTAATCAAAGTAACGACCAGTTCTGGGCGCTACACGCTTTTAATTTTTGTTTAATTATTTAGATAACGCAATTATGTGTGAAGCTAAAATACATCCGCATGCTGTGCTATGATTTTTTTATCTTTGAAGGGAAACCATTAAACGCAAACGCTTGCAGTTGTAGTAAATTATATCTCTGTACAAGGTGCGCTGTAATCACCATCAATGGTATACAATAAAATATATTACACATATAATTATTCTCATATTATTATTGTTAAAAAAAGTCATTATCTCTGTTTCTTTGTAAAGATGTATTTGTCGCTAATATCAATGTTTTTATCATTTAAAAAAAACATTAAATTTACAATCGAAGGTTAACGTTTGGAAGAGGCTCATGGCTAAATGGACGACTCTCGGCAATTAGCAACGCGATTATCGGATCGAAATTCGCGAACCACTTCGACGTACAGCTGAAGAACTAATGGATGTTCCATCTGAGAGAGAAAGAAACGAAAACCGAAGGAACGCCGAAGAAAGAAGAATAGCAGCATCGTATGTGGAACACTGATTGCAGAGGGTAGTTTCACGAATGTAGGCTCTACACAATTAAGTCCTGCGAACGAAGGCAGGTGACACCGGGCCGTTGACCTCGTCTATCTAAGTCGCCGCTATTAAATTATAACTTATGCAGCTCGTGATCCTTTCGACAGATCTCCTGTGCAAAGTTAATAACTTATATCGAGGTAATATCGAGCGATGAAACGGACATTAAGTCCATACTGTCGACTGTGTGTCGCATCATTTATTTACAGAACCATTGTCTAATGATAACAATGGTAATTAGACATTTGAGGTTATTCGTCCCCGCGAGTTGAGAGAAAGAGAGCGAGCAATCGTTTACATGAGTTTACCAAGCTACCGAATCGCGATTTGTACGTCACGTTTTGTTTCGTGTATTCTTATCATTAAGCGTCGTGTGTTTTCGTTGTCATTGTCATGCACCCTGAAGCTATTTTGTTCCCGTTTGTCGGGAACGAATAGAGTCGCTAAGTCGAGAAAGTATGATTCGTTCGGGAAAGGATAGCGATTATATATTTAAAAAAAAAGAAAAAAACAGCACGTTAAGCCCCTTAATCGCGCGCGAAAGAAACCTGGGGTGACTTTTTTGTTCAATCCGTGACTTTCAGATGCAAAGCTTGGCGATAAGCACGGATGAAAAAAACAGGCATTTTGCTCGAAAGGATTTTACTTATCTCTATGCCGCATAATTTTTCAAACATACCTTGATAGAAATTTTAATTAGCGGTCGATCGTGATTTTGTGACTACACAGAGCGGCGTAAGTGAATAAAACATCTTGATAGACATTTCCGACGTTGTGACCACGCAAGTTCTTCTTGCATGTAGTTAAACGTACCAGTCACGTACTGTGCTCACGAAAAATCCGATAAATTTCTAACCTGTTTGCTTTTTAGCGCACATTGTTAGACCGATGTAACAGAAAGCACGAAACTGATATCCGCATGAGATGACATGTTGTAAAAAAAAATCAAGAGGTAAAATCAAAAACAACGATCCTCCAATCTATTTGTATCGAATATTCACAATTATTACGTAATAAAGAAATTAAATTCATATAAAATATATTTCAATTTTATATAAAAAAATGTAAAAGATTTTTATCTGTCAAACTAACCAGAGGAGGGCCTGTCCGAGTATCTGGTGCAATATACCCACGCCGGCCATAGACTTTGGCTATTGGAACCGTTTTGCTGGTTCGCCAACGTGTTACCACCAGTGTTCTCGCCGTTCAAAGAATCGCCGATCGTGGACGATGTGGAACACAAGGACGGTGGGCCAGTGACCGAGCTGCTGGTGGCCGAGCTTCTGCTGGACGCGAGGCTCTCGAGACTGCCGCTTCTGCTGAGCCCATTGCCATGCCTCTGCAGGGGTGACGTGATCCCGCAAAGGGGCGAGAAAGCGTCCTTTTCCCGATGAACCGAATAATTCGTCAATTGAGGCGACTGCGGGGACGAGAGGCGCGTGGATGACAGGCTAAGGTCACGCGGGAGCGGAAGTGGACTGTGTTGCGGATGCTGCGCGGGAATAATAGCGGACACTGCGGACTCGTTGGGTAGTTTCGTGTTGAGAATGGCCTCGCGACCGAAATCCGGCTTGAGAATGTTGACGACGCTGAAGGACAATGATCTCTCGGTGTCCTGTTGATGATCCGGCTGACGATCCTGACGCGGCACTACGTGGCTCTCTGATGACAGCACGTGATGATGGTGACTTGCAACTCCCAATCGCAACCTATACGCGCTCTCCATAGCCACAAGAGTCATTTTTTTTCTTGTATTAGAGAGTCGCTTAGAGTTGCTCGATAAGATGAGACAGAAGATGATTGATAGTCACACTAGTCCCCGACTAGGGAGTCGCCATATCGAGAAGAGAACACATGTTTCATGTGTGATTTCACTGTCCACTGTGCTTTTGCGTAAATCTTTATCAATGTCACGTGAATGTGAATTTCTGAGTCGCTTGTGATCTCAAAAGTTTACAGTTTCATTAAACACCATTCACCAATATTGTCATCGTTCACGTGTCGCTATATTCATCACGAGTCACTTATTTCGTGATTGCACGAAATGTTATCTTGTCATCCACTGCTCAATTAATTCTCTTGGAAACTTGGAATTTATTATAATCGCCTTGAACGTATCTTAATGTATCGCACGATAGAGGCATTGCATGAAATACTTTAGAAGTATTCATGCATCCAATATGGTAGTGGCGTGTTAATTATCGGCTCGCCTTCGGAGCCGGTCTGGAGACTCCTGCTATCGGCTTTTCTCGAGGGTTTCCGAGTACTCTGGCGAGTGCTGTGACGGGTCTGACTGCCTGTCCATCCGTCGCTCAGTGATGTCTAAACTAGGGGACCAGCGGTCCCTACTTACCGCCTGTCCCTCCTCGCCCCCGTCCCCTTCACTCCTCCTACGCCGCAGTCCGGAGTGCAGTGCACTAGACACTCTCGATTGTATCTCTATTAACTCTTCGGTCAAAGGCTCCGCCTACCTTACTGGTAAGGTGTACCTTGCTCCCTTCTGCCTGTCGTCATCCCCACTGCCAGTGGTACAGATAGTAGGGGGCTATGCTCTCGGAATTTCCTGGAAATCAATGTTACGCTTCTTCCACGTTAAGATTCGTCTCTCTTTATTCTTTGCGACGATCGATCGATTAATCGATGAGACATTTAACAATCTTAGCTCAAGAATCTTTATCCAGTTTTTATATACGAATCAATTTATAATATTAATATTTTTTTGTATATTAATATTCACAATATTTGACATTAAAGTATGTCTTCAATTTTGTATCTGTGTATGTGTCAATACGCATAAAATTAAATTATTTACTAAATTTATTAAATTAATTCAAAGATATGTCAATATAAAAAACAAATTATAGAAACCTCTAATATGTAAATTAAAAAAAAAAAATAAAAACAATATTTGAAATAAAATTAGAATTATAAATTAAATTTATATTAATTTCTTTTGTACAGCAGAACTTTTACGGAATTCACGATCCATTTGATATTGTACGCTGTATAAATATACGGATGTCCGCGCCACTGTGCGTACAATAACGAGAATACTCACTTCTCTCCGCCCCATTTGAGTTCCCCCTCCACGCATCCAACTCCCAGGTCTCGCCCATGTTCTCGCCCCTTTTCCCACCACACCACGCCTAACTCCCCTCTATGTTCTACCCTCTACTCCATACTTTTGTCCCCACCCTGGCAATGTTGTCGACCCGATCAGAGGTTGAAGCCGACTAATTCGTTTCTTCATGCCGAAGAGCGCTATCCTTTCATCCCTTCATACCTCCCCTAGCCCTTCATCTCGATGCGACGTGGATTTTATCGTCGCGCGACGGAATCGCTTCATACAAAAATTTGCACCAACACCATCAGCCACGACCCTCTTTTATTCTCCTCTTTTTTCTGCCCTCGACGGCTCTGCGACGGTTAACGAACAAATGTATTACCCACCCTATACGACAGATGCTGTTCTCCTCTTTGCTTCTCTTCCAACATCCTTTCTCTCTCCCTCTTTCTCTCGCTCAATGCATTATCTATGTACGTCGTATGTCTAGTTTTCGCCTCTATATCTTATTCAGCGTAACTTATTTCCTAGATCGCTTAATCGCACTGACGTTTCCGAGATGATTAGAAAACGAGGGACGAGTCTTTTGTTTGCACCTCACGTGACTTTACACGACGCAGCTACCGTGTAATATATTTTCCGTAATCAGTTCTGCATCGTAAATCTCTACACGCGCATCGCATTTCAATGCTTAAGAAAGATACTTCCAGAATATATCATAAGGATCGTGTGTGAGATCTGCGTATATAACGGGGAACCTTTATTATTACCCCTTAAATAAGGTATACAGAAATATATTTTATACTATCTGTCATTTCCAAGAGATGTAAAACAAACTAGATCAAAATCAGGGTCTTTTTCAAGCAGCGCTTCCTATTCGCAGCACGTGATCATCACGTGGAACGGCGACGACGATATGCTCGCCAGTTAATCAACGGAACAAGATTACTCGGCCATTAACTCTTTAACGTCTAATCGTATGGGATGCTCTTGCTACGAAGGTAGGCGTTATTCGGACCTGACATGAAAGCAACGAGGCTACGCATTAGGAGCACGCGAGATGTATAAGGAGTCATCGTTAAAACGGTCGCAATTAAAACCCGCGATGCAAGGCGATGCAAAAGTTGCACGCGATAAAAGTCAGATGTTTCGCGCGGTAATTGACGGAGACACTCGACCAACCGTTCACGCCTAAGAAAACACGCTCCAGAAAACGAGATGAAAGGTAATACTCATGGAATGGAAATGGAATTTAGTAGAAAAAATTCAGGCAGTTGAAAAATTTTTGTTTTCTTAAAATATGTGGCAATTAAAATTTTTGTGTTCAAAATTTGACATTTCATATTGGATCTCATGTGTCACACATTAATTTAACATATTGCTTTTATTTTAATTAAACTCAAGTCTTAAATTATTAAAACAACTTTAAAAAAGTGTAAAAATAACACAATGGACATCTATTTTTAATTTTGCACAATAGATTTATTCTGTATTATTAGTAACAGAATTTATTTGTTAGAATTTATAGAAAAAAATGTTACTTTTGTTCTACAATAAGAGTGACTACCCATCGTCGATAACATTTCTCCAAATTAATTTTATCATTAAAAATATGTTAATTTTACACAAAATTTATTTCAAATTACTATAAAGTTTATATTTATTTTGTGTTAAAATATTCACATAGTGTCGCCAATTAACGTATCCATATTATATTAAATTAATATAAAAATTTGAATCCTTTGGAACATATATCTTTTAAATTTAAAACAAATTTTTTACCTGTGTGTGATTAATCCAATTTTATTTCAATAAAACTTTATGCATAGATATATAGAAAACATTGATAAGCGAATTTAGAATTATCTATTTGCTGCTACAAAAAAAAAGAATCTACTAGAAAATATAAAAATTGCTTATATTTATTATCGAATTAAAATGAACGTAAAATGACATTTGAAAAATTCTTGTACAATATATACTAAAGTATACTATGTACTTTAGTAACACATAAGAAAAGACATTTCTTGAAAATATATGACATACATATTTTTACAATTTTTTCTATTTAAAATATCATCCGATGCAAGCGCGATGATTTAAAAGATCATACATCATTTAAGAAATTCGGGGCACCTGTCAAATAATGAACTAACTGTTTTGCCAAGTGCGTCGAGTTAACAAGCTCATTAACGCTATTTGATAGAACAATATGAAGAGTGAGCATGTAATTAGCATTGAGATCAGTTTTCAAATGAGTTATGGCATACTCGCACTTGGCATAACTCAACATTTTTATCAGCTGATCAGTTGATCACCGCTCGCTTGCGCTTACGTAAAACGTCGTAAATTACGGAAGTTTCATTTTTTTCACGTCAATTATTGTTCATATCGATGGCCTTTAAACCTCAAATAATATACCACAATTTACAAGTCATTGGTTCCATTCGTGTTAACGATGTTGTTTATATTTCCCTCCATTAGCGTACCATTTGTCTCATTTAATTATTTTTAGTGTTGATCGTCTGATAGTTTTGAAATAATCAAACTCTTCCAATTAACGTAATGCAGTAGTTTGATTATCTGAACAATTAAAGTAGATATAAAATGTTTATCAAAGAAAAAAAAAACAATTTTGTTTTATAATTATACAAACATGCTAATAATATCTAATATAAATTAATTTAAAAAATGCGCATATAAATAATTTTTTTAAATCTAATATAAATAATTTAATCTTTTTTATTTTGTTTTTGTAATTGATTTTTAATATTTTCTATTTCTGTTCCTTTTTTCTTGTCAAAATCGAATATTTGCATTACATTGCATTGTCATATCATATTCAAATTCAAAACTAAGAGAAAAAAATATATAAATTATTTTTAGCCAGTGTGAAAGGTTTTTGAGATAAAATATGCAACTTTTTGTAATTGTCATCCATGTGACTGATAGGGTTACTTCAAAGTACATTTTTTCCATACGTGACTATACCGGGTACATTTTTTATGCTCATCTCTAGTACCTCTTCGTGAACTAGTATCTCTTTATTCGCCATGTAGACGATGTCGGCGAATTATGCGAGCTCGTCCCTTCGCGTAAAAAGATATCTATTTTCAGGAAAGAATATACGATTCCCTCTGATACAAGCGGCTTTAGAAAGTAAGTATTTTTTGCCACGGGCGTCTTGTTGACAACTGTCGTTGCTCGGTTTCTATGTGTTGCTCGAGCCGACAAAAAGCGATTCCTTTGTTCTCCTCGTCGTGAAGTCCGCGAAGCAGCGCATAAGATCTCCGTTACACAGCCGACGGTTTTATTAATGGCCACACCTCAACATGGATACCAGCTGCCATGTGAGCCGCAAGGCGATCATTAGCCACGAGCTCGATTCGTGTAAGGACAATAATAGAGATAGCGACCATAAATAACTGTAACGTGTCCATCAATACAGCGTCAGATCGAGGCAAGTTTCTCAAGAATTTCCATGCGAAATTGTCGGGCTAAATCGTGGATCGATTAAAATCGAACTAAACTCATGGCATCAAACAGTTCTTTTATTATTTAAGAGATCTGTTATCATTGTATTTGTTGGCGAAAAAAAAGAAACAGTATATACTGATGTATGATAATGTCATTAATAAATAATGAAAAAAACTTGTTATTTCTTAGCAATTTATTTAGCGATTAATAATTTAATTACGTTGAAAATTTGATTATCAAGGAAAATACGATAAGATATAATTATATGATACACAGACATATTTGCGTTCTCTCCGTCTTCTGCCGACAGAATGTCAGCAATACTTTGTGTACTTATAGTTCTATTTTATCCTTAACAGCCACATTATAATTCTCTTTCTCATCGTTAAAAATGTTTAGATGATCTATATTTTATTAATCGATATATCTCTTTGATAAATAGGTCTCAAAAGCAAGAAAGAATAAATTTGAGTATTAAAGTAGCGTGACTGTTAAAATTTTTAATCATCGTTATAAACCATATGTCACTCGATTACAAATAACAAGACTACAATTCGCAAGACTAACTGGCTGCGCGTCATCAGCTGTTCAGAAGCGACATTATTACAAGCTCTCCTATTCGGAGATCGCCGGCCCCTCATTCGTTGTATGTATACAATCAGACGAAGAGGCAAATCACCGAAATGCACAAGCCGCTTTTAATTCCTCTCGTTAGAGGCAAAGCCGCGAGCAAATTCACAAAGTTCTTTCTCTCTCTCTCTCTTTCTCCCATAGAGAAAGAAAAAGAGAACATCTACGGCAAGACCAATCGCCGGTCTGGGACGTCAGGGATTGATTAGTTTTTCTATCTCGCAAGTCCTTTGCGCTCTCCCTTCCCTTCCCCTCCCTCTCCCCCACCACGTCACCCCCTTCACGCTCGCAAAACGAGCGACGAGATGCAGCGGGTCCAGCGCGGCACGACACGGTGCGGCGATCATTATTCCTCGAGAGCACGATTTGTAAACGGGTTCTATTTATGGCACTGCAAACTCTATAATCAGCCGCCGCAGGGGCGACGACTTATTTAGAATAATTAATGCAGGTACGACCTCGCGAACCGGTCCGCGGCCAATCGGCGCTACGAACGCCCTACCATTCGCGCAACGGAGGGGAAGTGATAGGCGGGATCAAACGCGCCGACGCCCAGAGCCTTCGCGGAGGGAGAGGAAGCCCGGGGCATGCAACCTCGCGTGTACATACAACCACCGCTGTTAGGCGAAGAGGAAAGGAGCTCCAGCTCCCTCTGTTCTTTCCGTCGCGCTACTCCATTCAACGCTTTTTGATTTTTTTTTTTTTTTTTTGATTTTTTTTATTCTTTTGGAACGCGACATTTTCTGAAGCAACGCAGACTCTTGCGTATAATTACGCGCGAGCGAAAAACAATATTGTACAAGATCGTTCTTCGCGAGTTTATCTGTGGTTAAACTTTTTTTTTTTTATTGTCCCTGTGGCACACTACATGATCAAAATTTTTATAAAAATGTAAGAAAATATAAAATAAATAAAATAAATATAAGATAAATATTGTCTGATTATTACATAAGGATATTCAATAACTTTAGTTCCTCATAAAGATGAATTTTCATTAAAAGATGAGAATTACTTTATTAAAGATCGATAATATTTAATGTATAATATCTATTAATTAATAACATGTTCTCTCTCTCTCTCTCTCTCTCTCTCTCTCTCTCTCTCTCTTCCTCTCTCACTCACACGTAGACATATATCTTGTAAAAGTTTATTATCTTATACTCTAAATTTTTTAGCTTTTAATTGTGGGATGAAAAAATTACATGGAAAAAGAACACTTTGACAGTATAAATTAAAAACACAAGACGCATATAAAAAATGATTGTTTATCGCCAATTAATTCGTCATTAAAAATATTCTAATTCATTGATGCTAACGAATAGCTGATTGTGAAGCTGTCAAATGTAAGAATCCCATTTGTCTACATTATTCGATTCGGTAAGACCAGCACGGTTGCCCAACGTATACAAGATCCAAATTGAGCCAATAATTCTAACAATATCCCTCCAGCACGCGCCCGATTATCCGCTCCTCTCATAGCAAATCATCATGGCACAACAACAGGTCCGCACGCAAGCGGTATACTCGCGAGCTAAATACGCGATCAATCGGAATGATCGAGGCGAGCGAGGATCCGACGGCCGGGGTTGGCGAACTGGATAAATGGCGCGGCGGAACAGATCGTCGCGTCTCTCTCTCTCTCTCTCTCTCTCGCCGATCTCCCCTTTTAATCCAGTTTATAAACACACCGGGACCACACCCTCCTGCGCCGCGTTCCACCCTCGATAATGCACGGCGGCGTTTTCACGAAGCCGGGGCGCGCCGAGTACACTATTTGTACATCAGCCGTGACTGAGATAATGTACACCCGGTACATGAGAAGATAACCGCACCCCCCGGGGAAGCGCGCCCCGCTGCTTATGAACCGTTCTAACACGATGGGGAACCGCAAAGCATTCCGCGCGTATACTGATTTATCGGCGGGGTGGTGATGAACGAGGCGAGTTCATCTCCGCTCGCTCAGCCCGGCACGAAAACTGTCCCCCCCCCCTCCTCTCCCCCCTCCCGATTGTGTTCCGCAGCCTTCGCCGTTTATGCTTTCATTCTCGGATCGCGCGGAAATGTCCGTGGAAGAACAAGGATCATTTTTTTTTTTTTTTTTTCTTTTTTTCGAATATGAGCGTAATAACTAAGAAACGGATTTTTAAATGCTTAAAATTTTTTTAAATATGTATGAAATAAAAGGCTCTGATATTGAATAAATAAGCAATAGCGGGCTTATTATTTTAATAATATATCATTATTAAAATAAACAAGAAATATATATAAAAATTAATTCGCGCATATTCCTTATTTATCTAAAATATGTATTTTTTATAAAACTTAAAAATATTAAATTAAAAAATATGTGATTAGAATAAAAGGCTTCTTTCATCGTCATTTTTTTATTACATCTCTCAATGAGAAAGAAAGAAATAAACTAAAATATCTTTGAAAATTGTGTTTTTGGGGAAGAAACCGAAAATATATATTCAAATACGCAAACTGCTAAAAATATTTTAGATGAAATAAAAATATATATTTTTAAATTGGGAAATTGCAAGAAACGTTTTCCCCAAACAAATAAAAATCCGTTCTCTAATAATAACATAATGCAATCACAAAATGCATCACGTATAAACAATAATAAATTTTATTTAGAAACAATATGACATTACAGTGACAGATAACATATGTTTCCCCGCCATTACGAAATATTTCTACAAAATGAAATTGGGACAAAATTAATGAGACATTTCTTTATTTTCAAGAATGCCATTTACTTCAAATATTATATCTGTTTATTATACTTTTGTTCCGATTGATTTTGTCAAATAAATCACATTCTGCAATCAATTTTTGCAAAACAAAAAAGATTGCGGTCGTAAATTTACTCGTCCATTTATTAACCCTATATTCCTATATGAAGAGGTTTACGAATCCATTTGCTACAAACAAACTCGTGTGCCATAAACTTCAAGTTCGTCGTACATATATACGATGGACAAGGTTGTAGAAAATAGACGTAAGCCGACATACACGGTGAGCGCACTCACACGAAGCAAGATGATCGCCCGGTTGTCGCACTCCCTCGCTTTTTGCAAGGTAATTTTTTTATTTTTTTACCATATTATTAAATAAAAATTTTCAACGTAAAATATTTTTTTTTTTTTTTTTCCAAGTTATGGCAATATTTGCAAAGCTTCTACAAATTTTACATGGATGCACGGTGTGCATAAAAATACGTCATATCAAAAAAAAAAAAAAAAAAAAAAATTCAAGTTTATTTATTAATCATATTAATAGTTATCTGCTATCCAAACGTTTTTTTTTCAAAATTTAAAAAAATAAAAAGATGACAGCGTATTAAAAAAAAAATTTTTTTTAACTCTATCTTTTTTTATTTGTATTATTTTGTTTACAAAAAAAAAAAGGAAAATCAGATTTAAAAAAGTTTCTTTAGCAGATGCGGAATCTTATGAGAAACTCATATATAAATATAACTCGTATGCAAAATTTGAAGTTAAAAAAAATTTTTAATTCAGCTTAATAATATCGTAAAAAAAGAATTAAAAGCTTTTATCAAGTCGTTGCGCTGTAAAAAAAAAAAATCTAGAAAATGTGTTCATTTTTCAAAAGTTCAAATAAGTATACGCGCCCTTAAAGTAAGAGTGGTCTTTCGCCACAATGCTTACATTCTAATTATTATTCGTCATAATTATAAAAGAAAAATAATTTTAATCATTTATATCGTAAAGTTTCTTAAATAATTGTGCACATCCTTGCAGTTTCAAATTTACCAGAGAGAGATTTCTCCTCGAGCGTATTTACTTGAGTTACAATACACCGTAATTTACTTACGGAGATTGCAAATATGTTGTCAATGGTAGACGCGTAAATTCAATTCACGCAGGACTCTGGTTTCCATATATTGATTGTCTGAGCCGAGCGACGCGACCATAAATCCAATGAGGTTCTAGTATACCGCCATTAATCATGCTTTATCGTTTTATACGCCGAAGGGTAGTAATTTATAAAGGAGGTACAACATACTCTAGTCAAGCACATGCGTGTTTTCAACATACTGTTTCTGCGGCGAAAAAAAAAAAAAAAAAAAGAGCAATGCATCTTGATTGAATCTCTAGGAAAATCTGTTTTATAAACTAACAATTACGAATAATATCATAAATCTTTTAAAGGGAAGATTAACAGTACTTGATTAGATCAGTATGTCATGAATAATTTATTACTTATTAATATTTCATCTTTAATACTTCATCTTAAGCAGTGATAAAAAAAAGGAAAATCAGATTTAAAAAAGTTTCTTTAGCAGATGCGGAATCCTTATATTATTTTATTTTAAAAACTCATATATAAATATAACTCATATGCAAAAGTTTGAGGTTAAAAAAAATTTTTTATTTAGTCCTTAATAATATTTGTAAAAAAAGAATTCTTCAACATTTCCACAGGAGAAAGAGAAAAAAAGTCTCTCATATTTTCTTATAAATTTTCACAATATGATTATTGGTAATAATCGCATTTACGCACACATTTTCTAATATTGAGAACGAATTAAATCAATTTCCACCAACGGGACAAGAATCTGCAGAGGAAGTAAAAATCTGAAAGAAAGTAAATCGTTTTCGTTCGCCAGGGAGTTGAAAGATGCATCCGCCGATTAGTTCTACCCAAAAATAGAGAGAGAGAATAGAAGAATAGAAAGAAATGCCGTCAATTCTTTGTCAGCTGTCACTGAAAGGTGAAAAGACTTTCGTATTTTGAAAATATAATTCGTTCCATTAGGATTATCATTAATCTCTAAACTAGATAAAATCGCCGCACAGATACCTGCACAGATTGTTGACGTCACGATCGATGAATTGAGAATCCTGATTTTTTGCGATATTTCCCAAAATATCATTATTTGCCGACCATCTTATTTCCCAATCCATGCCTAAATTTATATTTCACGCACGAACACATGTATATATAACTATATATCTGTCTATGAAATACAAACGTAAGTACGTAATGCATTTTTCTTTCTCTTTTCGTGTGAAAAGAAGTCATTTGTCGACAAGGTATCACCGGGTATTGAAGTTGTTCTAAAAAAAGGGTGAAACCAGCGCACAGAAGCGTAAATAATACACGTATATAAATCAAATTTGATTTATAATTTTATTTTTTTTTTGTTTTTACATGCCGACAGTAGCTTGATTAATTGCAAAACGGTAAGAAAATAGACAATACCTTCAAAGGAGTTTCAAATACGAACACAAAAATGATGCATGTTCATGTATGGCCATAACGATAATGGGAAGAGTAACATTCCAACTCGTAAAAAGATTTAATTTTCCATCCATCTCATGCATACATCAAGGACAAAACCGACGCGTGAAAGAGCTTCTCGTGAAACTCCACTTTCTTGTTCTTCTTGGAGAATGTCGGTCACAGGAATATTTTAATAAAATTGCAATTGAAAGGTTCAATACATCGGAAATCATTTTCCGTTAACATATCGAAAATATTTGTGTGTGACTGCGAAAATTTTCTTTCTTTTTTTCGTCCACGAGAACAAGTCATTTGTTTTTTCGCCAAGGAATTAGCATTAAAATTGTTTGGAAAAAGGACAAAATCCGGTAAGGAGGTATAAGTCAAATTTGATTAATAATTCTATTTCCATTTACACGCCGACAAATAGCTTGTATGATTGTAAAAAGTAGTAGAAGACAATCTTCAGAAGAGCCTCAAAGCCATGAACACGAAGGCAATGCAATTTATGGTTTATATATGGTCATAAGATATGGTTATAGAAAAAAAAATAGCATTCCATTAACAATTGTTCATTAAAGACAGACCGTTTGAACTTTCGAAAAATAAGTACATTTTCGAAATTTTTTCACGATGACTTGATAAAATGTTTTAATTTGTTTACAATATTAATACAATATTATTAAGTACTTTTTTTAATTCAATTCCCCATTTTTTATTACGCACAAAAAAAGGATATACTAAATATATTTTAAATAAATAATGTAATAATAAATATTTGTTTATAAACAATAAGTAATTGTTATAACAAATATATATGTATACATATATATTATATAGAAGTCTGTGTAAGATAATCTGGCTGACTCTTTCTTTGACAAAGACATCTGAACTGTGTTAGGCTTGACAGTTTGACAGAAAGCGATTTTTTTATTTTTTTGTGAAAGAATCATAAAAGTGACATGATAATTGGAAAAAAACATTTCCCTATTTACTTTATTTTTCAAAATCAGCATAATATTTTCGTTTCTATCCGGAACTGATTCGTAACGTACTTAAGGATATTCTGGATGTACAATAGTAGCAAAAAATTGTCAAGATTGAAAAAAAAAAAAACATGTTTCTTACGTTTAGACCGTGTGAAAAATAAAAAAAAAAATAAATTTGGGTGATGAAAAAAATTAAAGTATCGCAAAATAATATGGATTTTGACGTGTTCGTAAAAGAAAATAGTTTTAATTAATATTTTTCCTAATTTATGGCAAAAACTTTTGATCGTGAAAAACGAGTAATTTGCAGAAGGAGAAAAAGAGACAGATAATATTTTTCTACAATTTTTAGTAAATAACTTTTAAACGAATTAGTGGAACTAAATCAAGCTTTGCACAAATATTTATTAGAATTTCCCTAATATATGAGAAAATTTTTATTTCATTCGTAATATTTTTTCCTTGTCAAATTTGTCAATAAGTACTACAATAGGCGATTTTCCATAAGAATCAATAGTAACTTTAAATTTAAATAACTTCCAAACCAAGTTAAGAGAATTGTGCTTAATTTTTGCACAAATATTCAGAAGAAATAGTAGAACAATTTATGAAATTTTAATAATATTTTGTTAATATTTTGATATATGCCACATACATCCTTAACGCATTTATCGATAAGTTCTAATTGATTGCCAATTATTTGTCATACATGAGATTAAAAGTATTTGCATCTGCATTTCCAAGAAACTAATCGAGAAAACACGAGAAAATTTTCAATAAAGCTACCTTTTAATAAATTTTATACTTTCATTTTATATAGAAACTTCCAGGTAATAACAATTTTATATAATTAATTTAAAAAAGATTTTTCTTCATATACTTTCGATATAACTTTCATGAAAAAATATTTCCCCGTATCTTTTATATTTCACGCACCTCCATACATTTTCCATACACAGTTCTCTCTTTCAAAATCACAGGTGTAGCAAAACGAGAAGACGGAGAATTTTGGACCTATTTACCTAAATACCGCGTGTCAATATATTATAAAGAAAATGCTATGTCAATCTATTTTGTGACATTGAATCTTTCGAAGGTGTCGAGGCGTAAAAGGAAAAATGCAAACATGCTTAAACCGGCTTGAAAACGGCAAGCGTGTCGGACGAAGGTAACAGGATTTAGCGATTAACTTCTACGAAATATACCGATCGAATTTTATTTTTATCTGTGCCGTTAAATGTCGCTTTTTCACATTTTCTAACATTTAAATTTTATAATAGATCGCAAAATTTTTCAGAAAGTATTTTTTGCCCAGTTTTTATGTATACTTAAGGTATAGATTTTTCTTCATTTTTTGAATCAACTTTGTTCAATTTTACACATCCGTAATATTTTGTTATTAATTATTAAGTATCTGTAAAATTTCGTTCGCATCATAGTGATAAAATTTTAATTTATTGCCAAGTTATTTTTTCACAACATAAAAGTCTCACATAATGGAGTTAAAAAATGAAATAATTATTATTTTGTAAACAAGGCCAGAAAAAAGTATAATTAATTAAATAAAATATAAATCGTGCATTGCGAAAATCTTTCGCGAAATATCTTACTCAACGATCAAATTTATAATTTGTTTCGGTATTTTTAAAATTAAAAGTCGAGTATAAGGAGAATCAAAAATACCGAGTTTCTCGAAGCACAAAAAAATTTATAGGGTTTGACATTATCGCTTCGTACCAGATGAAGCTCCAGATTTCCATTTTCGCCGCTGCCACAAGCGTGTCGAATCCACTAAAAACGACACGCTCAAAAACGTCATGGAACGTGCCCGTGAAGTTTTTGCTATTAAGAACACATGGAATGTGTTAGCGTGCTGCGTGTGTCTTATCAGGAAACGAATAAAAAACCGAAAAGAGCGGGAAAAATCGAAAGGACGGAGGCGGAAAGTCATTGTGACTAAAAAAAAAAAAAAAAAAAAAAAAAAGAGTAAAAGGATTCCTGTCGGCACAACGGAGAATCAACGATTTATTCCCCCTTTTTATACAGAATGTAAAAAAATTTTATCGATAAAAGGAAATAATGGATTCGAAATTAAATATTTCTTGTTAGATATTTTTTTCTTTCGATCATACTTAAATAGAACAGAGATCTCTAGTTAGTGTCTTGACAAGTTGCATGTGATGTTTGTTTATCATTATAAAATATTAATTAATAATTAATATTAATTAATTATTATTAATTATTATTAATAATAAATAATAAATAATGATAATAATAAAAATAATAATTATTTTATTAATTGTTATTTATAATATAATTATTATTATTATTAACAATATTAAATTAATTTTTAAGCATTTATTGTAAAAAGAATGAATCACTCTTGTTTCAATTGGAATACAAAGAGATTAAAATATAATTTAAATTTTTTTTACTTATATGTCTGTTTATTATTTAAATCACTAACTTCTATTTTTTCACATAGTATTAAAATCGGAGAAAAAAATAGAATTACCAAAAAATTTTTATTATAAAGATTAACACAATAGTTAAATAATTAAAAATATTCTTTTGCAAAATATTACTATTTCTCGATTCTTTTTTAGAAATATTGTAAATATGTATCGAGTAAAGGGAGAAATTACGTGCTGTTTAAAAACGTCAAAGTTTGAAGCACATAATTCCTTTTTAATTTTTTTTTTTCCAAAAACTTCTGTCACGACATATCTCGTTTATTGTTTATTCATGTCCCCCTAATTGTGATCAGACTTCGGCTTGTAATTCAAGTGAGCTTCATAAATTGCAGCATCCGTATCGAGTTTTCATCCCGAATCGAAATCAGCATCCTTTATTACATGGACGATCAAATATTTGAGAACGTTGCCACTCAATGGCGATTTGCATGTGAATGTGACAGCCAGCGGGTCGCCGGAATATCCTCAGCCTCCCGGGACCGCTCGGGATCGTGAAAGGGTCAAAGAAGTCAACAGGCATTCGCTCGAAATTCGTAAGCATAAAAGAAATCGCTCGATTGGCGAGCAATCAAAAAGTATAAAATATCGCTCGCGACTCGTAAATTAACTTCGACGCTTGCACTTGAACTGTCAACACTGTCGATGCACGGCATATTTCTTTTTGATAATTATCCCGCTCAGAAATAATCAATATATCAGATCAGGAAATGAAGCCCGAGATACGCGTTAATTAACGCGCAGAAAACCTTAAATTAATGCACAAATTGACTTGACGTAACGCGTAAAGTAAGATCGGCGAAGGCCTCTCGATCTTGACACTTTCAGATCCCGTGGACGTGATGTGAGAAAGACAAAGAGAGAATCCGGAGAGAGGGAGGCTAATTCGACGACGTTTGTTAAATTGACCGAGATCGATGGCCGATTGACGATTGTTCGTGTCCGGCGAGAGAAAGAGAGACGGTATATAATTGCTGGCGAGATGACATCTCTCCTCGATTTTTAATCAACCGGCAGAAACTTTTTATATCATTGTACGCTGTCAGCGACGGTGCAGCATCATCCGCCGTACGAGACGCACGGCGAATCGGCCGCTCGTTGAGATTTCACCCGTCATGCCACGCTTTAACGTCGTTATTCCTCGGCTGCGCAGTTATAATTCGCAGGCTGTCCGTATATACGTTGCAGCTTGTCTCGTGTAACGTGCAATAACAATTTTACGCGATACAATATATAAAATATTATTCCGCAGCTATAAATGCATTTGGTTGAAAACCTTAAGGCGCGTTTACATGTTACAATCTTCGAACGATGATGGAAGTTTTCTCGTTTATTAACCGACAATCGGGTCGATTAATATCGACGATCGCATCGTGTGTTGTTGACAAAACTGTTGCCGACTCGTCCTGAAATAATTCTGTCCGATTTCCGCGGGCCGAATGTACGAGAGGGCTATCATTATCTATGCAACTTTGTAATTACGTCCGCGAGCGGTTTTCGAGGAGGGAGAGGGAGGGAGGGGGGGAAGGTTTCGCGAAATTGCCGTGCCAAAATCGACGCTGAATACTCCTGAGCGGACGAAGTAGAACGAGAGTGGCGCACGTTGTGATTTCACCTGTCACGCCATCGAGATATCATTTTTTTTCCTTCTCGCAACAAGGGCCCCGCGCATAAGAAGCATCTTACGTATCATCCGTGATACGATGACGCGAGAGCGATGTCACGTTCCCACGCTCGGGCTTCTCGCGATTTTTCATTAATTCGCGCTGTCAGATTAATCAAAAGATTTTTAGAATTTTTTTTTTTTAAGAATATTTTCTTGTATATCATACGAGCAATTTAATTAGCCTTTATATTAAATTTACAATATATGATTCGATCGCATTTTAATGATAAATTATTTGATGTACGTATAAAAAAACTTCGCGCTATCAGCTGTTCATCTCATATTTCAGTTGGTGGATGATGCGCTGTGAGAGCGCACAATATAAAATTTTTTCCTCGATTAAAATCGAAGACAAATATCATGATATAATAATTAGAAATAAATTCCAAAATATTCTAAAATATATTAATTTATAATAACGTAAAGTTCTACTTTTGAAACTGACAACGAGTCTTTAAAATCTATCGCTGTAATTATCTGCTCTATTCAATTCATAGAAAGAAATAATGAATATAGTGATGGCGACAGATAAACAAGTAATTAAAATAATTAAATCAAATACGATGAAAAAAATCATAAAATCGAAGATCCCTTTCCAGATTGCGATTCGAAACGGGGATCCTCAGGTTGAGAGCCACTCGTCGACGTGTGTGGTCCGTTCTGGCGGCGAGGTGCCGACACTCGAAGCTTCTCCCTCCTCTTTAGTCGTCGTCGTCGTCGTCGTCTTCTTCTTCTTCTTCTTCCTCCTCTTCTTCTTTCTTCCTCTCTCGTCGCGTTTTTTCTCCTTTTCTCTCCCTCATTGTTAGCCTCTTTCTCTCTCCTTCTTTCCCCTCTATCCTCGTCGCGTTTCGCTTCACCCTGCGGTGCGAACAACGAGTGAGTCCGCTCCTCTTTCCTCCTTTATGTACGTCTTGCCCTTCCTTTTTTTTTTTTTTTTCTCCCTCGTCCCTTTTGCCAGGCCTCTTCGTCTCGCGTGCGCGTCATTATACACCGGCGCTCGGCACGGATCTCTACTTTAGGAGGCCTCGCCGTGTCCTCCTCCGACTCCTCGCGGAGGACATGCTACCCTCTCTGGCCCTCCCATTGGCTCGGCTTATTTACCGGCCCGTCTAATACCGTCCTCTTCCCTCTCGTTAGCCTCGGTTCGTTTGTACGCTCAGGTGCTCTCGCCGTTGCCTCGTATCTGGCCGCTGCGCTCCGGCTTCTGTGGATGCGCTAATCCAACGGCGCAGGCCAGCCTAGGGAGCGTTTTCTGGATGCTGAAATGGTGCCGAAGAAAATAATTAACTGGCCGAGCGGGGCGATCGTAGCCGGCGGTGTCTTGTGTAGATACCTCTTGTCTCGCCTTCTAGGAACGTTCGTCGTAATCGCACAGTCAAGCACACTACCATCGCATCGATTTTGCCGACCGGATTGTTATATAAATTGTATGATCTTGTTGAAAAAGAGAATATACGAAGAAAAAGTTGATATTAGAATATTGCAGCAATTTTAGAAGTATTAAAGTATCGAAACGCGAGCGAGTAAACGCACACATTTATGTTGCTAGATTGCAAAAATATTATATCTAAATTGGAAATGCTGCATGAGATTACAATGTACACTAGTAATATTTAATATTAATATTAAATATTAATATTAATATTTAATATTAATATTTAATCTTAATATTAAATATTAATATTAAATACCATTAATATTAATATTAAATATTTAATATTAATAGTTAATATTAATATTAAATATTAATATTAATATTTAATATTAATATTAATGGTATTTAATATTATCATTATATTAATGATATTAATATTAATGATAATATTAAATATATTACTATTAATATTAACTATTAGTATTAAATTATATTATCATTAATATTAATATCATTAATATAATGATAATATTTAATATTAATATTAAATATTAAATATTAACAATCATTATTTTGGATAAAAGTCTATCGCGACATATATAAGGCAATATCTCTCAAAAAAAAAATTTTCGCATTTGTTTATTTTTCTCTTTCTTTTCCACATAAGACTGACAGGTGCGTCCCACAGAGTACAATTTTGATCAGAAGGAGCAAAGAAATAAATGAAATAAATCGAACGAGCGAAATGGCGAAAAGTAACAAATAATGTAAATTGGTAGGAACGTCGATACCGGGGACGTGGGATCGCAGTCGGAGTATTCGCAATCACCAGCACGAGGCGCGAGGATCGAGTTAATATTTTCCCGGACAGTTTGCTGCGCGAGGGGGACCGATCGCCTTGTGGAAAGGGAAAACAAATCACGGCGCGTGTCTGGCATACCAGACCCTTGGTAGGTCGCACCCTTATGTAAAGCGCCTAAGTGGCTCTCTCGTAGCGCGCCAACGACGAAAATATTTGTCATCGCATCACCCTCAGCATCAAATTGAATTTGTGTCTCGACTCTCGAATGTTCCCGTCATGTTAAAGTCATAATTAAATGTTTTATACGCCAGCTAATCAGTACAATAATTCGCAAGATTGATTTTTTTTTTATCCGAAAGAATGATTGTTAATATTTAATATTAATATTAAATGATTATTAGATATTAATATCAAAATGGTTATTAAATATCAATGTTAAATGATTATTAGATATTATTAAATATTAATATTAAATGTAATATAATATAGTATAAATATATGCAAATATTAATATTAATGTAAATATTAATATTAATATAAAAAATTAATGTTAATATTAAATTATTAATATTATATGATTATTAATATCAAGATTGCTTGATATCTTTGTTTCAATTTTATTAATTGAAATGAGACATTAAGCAAAACTCAACACATAACATTCAAATATTATTTTATAATTCCAAGGAATAAAATTCTATCCAAAATATCTATTCCCTCGCTGATATAAATATGCGTGCTAAGCTTCGCGAAATTTAACACAAACGCTTTTCTGTTCGCCTCCTCGTTAATCCTCAGACTCATCTGCATCCATAAGTTCATCTCAAAATGAAAAATTCGGGGCCGTGTGTGTAGCCTGATTTGGAAGCCCGAAAAAAATCGTACCTGTCAAAGAGGGGATTATTTTCTTTTTTCTTTTTCTTTCGAGACTTCAGGTGGTCCCAACTTACCCCTCCCTCCCACTACCCCCCCCCTCCTCCCTCAAGGAACGAGGCTGAAGGTGCTCCATGGCTCATTATATACGTAATGAACGCGCGGCAGGCGGCATTGCCCGCGGCAGCAGCAATTATCCGGATTGCCGTAATGTCAGTGATTAAAAGAACCCCTAATGAGATACCATTAGAATAGACGGTCGGTCTTAGACTTCGGCGGTCTTCTCGCGCTCTTCTCGAAATTCCGGTAGCGAAAACGCCGCCGCGCCGCTTAAGACAAAATATGCGAGCCGAACAGTTCGCCCGCATAATTATAGCGGGATGCGCGGCGGTGGATGGGGTGGAGAGAGGAGGGGGGGGAGAGGAGGGGGCAGGGCCGAGCAGTTATATCCAACGCTGACTATCGCGGAATATTTTAGTACGCGAAAGCAAATGGCATCCGTATTTCCCGCGGAACGCGAGACGAGCACGCGACTCGAATTAACCAGAACTTTTCCAGCTCCCTCTACCGTTTGCCGTTTACTTCAGGCGCTTTCGGGCTGCGGTACAAGTGGATTGTAATAGCAGGCATTATTTTCATACTTCACACATATGTGTTAGGCAATGAAAGCACTCTTACAAAAATGGATTTATCTAATAATAAATAAGATATAGATAAATAAAATATTCCAGGCCTTTCGTCTTTTTTATTTTCGATAAAAATGTAATTCTGCTTTACACGGCACGTAAACAAATGGAAATATATGTATAAACTCGTTATGTTGCGAACGAGCAACGCTGACAGCTTTCTGTGCCTCCAATATCCAATAATAATACGGTGTCGATTCGCGGTTGTTGTCTATTTATGTAGGAGGGGGGAAGGAGGGGGGTTGGGGGAAATTTGTTAGGGTGTCGCGTGACATAAGCCAGGAGACAGCTTACCGAGATAAGCCATGTCGCCGGGGCCGATTATGGTTTTCATAGGGCGACCCCTTGTCGACAGTATCGCCTGAAGTTAGTGCCTTAAGTACGCGCGTCACGTCGAGCGTTTCATGTACGATACAGTTATATGTGATTAATATACAAGGGAATAGACAGATCCATTGAAGCTTCATAAACTATGTATCTAAATAAACTGTCACTGAGTATATCTATTCTATCTGTATGAAAAAAAGATACTGTGTATTTTTAGAAAATATTTCTTCAATAAATCCATTTTTCTTAAAATATTCTTCTTCTTTAGTGAATTTTTCTTTCGTACAAATTTCGATAGAAATTCTAAGATAATACAAATGTCTGATCTTGGAATTTTGATTATTAAAAACTACAATTTTGATTTGGACGATTCATATCTTAATTACTCATTTAATAAATTATTTTATTAAATTAATTTAATAATTAGTTTGTTTTTATTTTGTTAAAATTTGACGACTAACAT
>JBCAUJ010000024.1:1657686-1677399 GCA_038406275.1 Cataglyphis albicans
TTTTTAGAAATCACGTGGGTCTGTCAACAATGTTGCCATATATGTGTCAGACCGGGGACTTATTGAGCGATGTGTTAAGTATTTTGTAACTTAAACACGAGAAATTTCGAGGTATGATTGCACAGAGACGAGGGATGCGATAAAAGATATTTTGAAGTATAAATTTTTTTTTTTTTTTTTTTGTTCCTCTGGAGTAACGATTTCGAGCGATGGCGAGAAACAGTCGCAACGGGAAGTTTTCGCACAACCCACACGCGCACGCATGCCCACAGCGTGCGCACGTGTACGTGCAAGGCCACGGGCGCCCCTAGAATTCAATTTTCAGCTTGATTTGTCAGGCCGTCACTTCCAAGAGGAACTCTCGGAGCCTATTTCGCGCCGCAGCAGCAGCTCTCGCCGACCAAGCAGATTCTTTCGTTTCGCTTTTTACGACTAATCTCCGTAGAGGCCTGGGAGAAAGAAACCACGCCGTCAAGAATAAGAAAAATCGATGGGACTCGTGTCGATTATCGTGACGCACGATTGCACGATGTAGAATTAGACATTATTAAATGCATATTTTATCATGAAAAAGAGATTTTTCATTACATGCTATGCACAATATAAAAAAGAAAATGATTTATTTTAAATGTCAAAAAGAAATTTTACAAATTGTGAAATGAAATTATTTTTTATTTTACAAATCATAAATTTTCTAAAATTTTCTAATAATCAAAACATTTTTTTCTTCTTGCAATCTTTCCTAAATAATATATCAAGTATGTAAAATTGCTTTTATTTAAGTGCTTTCTTTCATTTGATAATATAATTCACATCATATAACCTTTATCATTTGATATACTGAATCAGAATATATAGAGACTTCACTTTAATTTCTTGTATATACTTAACGGAGTCTGTAAATTAAAGTGAAAATACAGCGCGAAAGAGAAATGTCATTATCGATCCTGAACACACGTGTTCTTTTTTTTTTTTGCCATTACAAAATAAAGAGCGCTGTAAGAAAGTGATAGTGTTTTCTTTATGCACACAGATAAGAAATAATTTATCATGTGAAATACTGCTATTTAATACGCACGATGATTGGTTTCTCATTCTTTTTTTATACGACTATAATGAAAAGCGGCATTCCATATATTTATGGATTTGCGTTAGGTTAGGTTTCTTCGGACACAGTTAATTCGCAATCGCACGCGAAAGCATGCCGTATAAATAATATCAGTTATAAATGTAATAGCGCGTACATCCCTTTATGTATCTGCGTAATAACAGATCTAATCAGTTTATTAGATCCATGTAAATTCCTTATCATTGAACAATTTATGTCAATACGTTATCTAAGCAAATGCCGCTTGCCTAGCAATAGAAAAATAGAAAATATATCTTTTGCCTATATTTTGATAAATTAATCGATCATACATCGAAAAGGCTCTCATTTTTCCACTCATTTATTATTTACTTAAGTAAACAGAATACAATAATCTCGCGTATTTATTTACAATCCTCAGAAAGGAGGATTTTAAATTCACTCTCTTTTCTTGTTTTTTGATGAAAATTATTTTGTTTTTTTTTTTTTGCGATTTTCTTCAAAACCAAAATCGAGCAAATCTTTAACGGACTTTAAACTTTTTTAATTTATCGATCCCTCACACACTCCCGAAGTTTTACATTTAATTTCGAGACACCCCGTACATAGAATAATTTAACTAATCGATTTTCTTAATTTGTCGATCCCTCACTCCCTCACACACTCCCGAAATTTTGATATTTAATTTCGGGATACCTTGTATATAGAATAATTGATTGATACAGTCATTTTCACTTTAATATTTTCAATAAAATAAAATAATTATGAAATCAGAAATAATGCATACGAAATGCATAGAACGAGTCGCACTGTCTGATTTCCTAAATCCGTTCAATTCTCCCGATGAGTCTTCAGATAAGAGCACGTCTTCTCTAGCCGACGAGCAGATATAGCGGATAAGAGAGAGCGCGCGGAATTCACCGTCATAAAGACGTGCATCCTCGTCGTTTAATACAGTTCTAACGTCCAGATAGAGCCGGTCGGATCGACCGGTAAGTGCAGGTTCGCGCAAAAGGCCGGCCGTAATGCGCAATTATTTCCGCCATGTTCCCTCGGCCGGCGCGCATTTCTGCGCATTTTCGTGACGCGCCATTTCCACAGACACGGCTACGAAGATCGGGCACGTATTTATACGGCACACTACTTGACTGCGGGGTTACGATCGAGGTTCGCGCCGCTCGTTCGCTCGTTATTTCGATCGGTGCGCGGGGGCGAAGAGGGCATTAACGAGCGCGGTGCGAGCGGGGAAGGCGGGGAAGGGGAGGACTGGGCGAGCGTGTGAGGAAGACGGTGAAGAGGGGGGGGGGGGGGGGAAGAGTCACGCGAGAGCGATCGCACACGTGAGGGCGTGCGGAAAAACGCGCGGAGACGATCATCTGTGGGAGGAAATCGTAAAGCGGCCGGCGCATCATCGCGACGCGATGATCATTCCACTTTCGGCTCGGCTCGGCGAAATAAAATATCCCGCGAGATTTATCCGCGATAATCGAAACGTATAGACGCGATATTTATATTTATATTCGCGCCCGACACGCGTTCCCTTAAAGCCGTCCATGATATTTCGCCGAATCGACGAATATAATTTTCACGATCCTGGTGACGTAAAATTTAAGAGTACTTTTGTACATACATCGCATTGTTGGCGGCGTAAATCAAATCTTTAAATAGTCCGTTTATAGATATGTTAATATGTAGTCTTTCTATATCTCTCTTAAATTGAATCAATAAAAATGTCATTAAAATGCGTAGAAAAATCAAAATATATTGTTATAAATTTATCTTATATACAGGGCGGCCACCTCTTTTCTTTAAAAAACTAAGCATTTTAGAGAAAAACGTTTTGATCAAAAATTGTATGGTTTTGAGGGGAATATAAGATGGTGTCATTAGTTTGACCTTGAATGGCATCGTTAAGGTTAAGTCAAGGACACCTTTAATTTCTTAAATGAAAACGCCCATTTTTTCTATTGCATATTCTTGTAGCTTATCTCGAGAGCTTTTCAAAACACTATAATAAAATATTTTTTCATTAAAAATTTTTTGAGTTATTTTATATCTTAATCTGACATATTTTAATATAAAATATAAAATATCTCGAAAATTATTTAGTTTTCGATAATTGTATCGTAATACTTTTATGTGTAGAATAATAAGATGAATCAAATGGTGTACAGAAAATAATTACTTTTAAAACAAAAGTATGAAATATATTTTTTTATAACAATTATTTATTTTTTTTTTTTTTACACTACACACTTTTTAGTGAAATTTTAATGATTTTCATATTTTATATTTATAAATAATTTAATTGAATTTTTTACTCGCTAAATATAATACACAATCACGTTAAATTCGAGAAAATTATTCGATAATGTCGTCGACCAAACAAAATAACAAAGAATATTATCCGACAATGAAAAACGAAAAATACTAACTTGCTCGTGCGATAAACATCGTGAGTAGTGTAATCGCGTGCTCGTGCATCTGGTAAAGAGATCTCGCCCGCGACGCGAGGATTAAGAGGCGCTTGATTCTAAACTACAAATTTCCTCGCGATTTCGCATCGCGCCTTTCCTCTTTTTCCGCGCGTCTCACCTCGCGCCCTCGCCAATGCCATTTAATTAACTTATTCGTTCTACCGCGTAGCTCCTAATTAAACGTGAACCGTAACACCTCGCGGCCGTCTCGGAGCGTAAAAGCGCCTTCGTCGCGGCAAGAAAGATCCGATAAGCCCGGATGGTGGAAACGCGCCTTAATGAATGGAGAGCGCGGACTCCGATAAGGAGGAATCGGACCGAACGAAAATGCATTCCGCCATATCGGTCCATCCGATCGATGAATGTTCTTTTAGTGCGCTTTTTGCGACGGGATTCCCGCGCTTTCGCGAAGATTGAACGATCTTCGCATAGCGCGCTTCCGTTGCCTCATTATGAGAGAGAGAAAGAGAGATGAACGATAATTCGCATCGCGTCCATCTCGCCGAGCTCCACCGGAACTTTACTGTTCGATGTTTTTTTTTTTTGTTTTCGATCTCGATGTTCAATCTGATATTTACTTTGAGTAGGCAGAAGACTATATTTTGAAACTACTTAATTTATAATTTCGCCGGAAGCTCTTATTTCAAATGGAAAATCTCCTCTAAATGTTTATTATTTATCTGAGTCACAAAACAGGAGTTCCATAAAATATAATTTCTATATAAATAAAATTTCGAGATCCTCTAAAATTTATGAATGCGAAAAAAAAAATGAAAAAGGAATATTAATATAAAAATAAAAATAATGTATAATAAAAATTAAGGAAGAAAATTAAAATTAAGAATAGAAGCGAAATTTTTGACTCGGGCATGTTCGATAAAAGCCAGTAAGTAAAAAAAATATGTAAAATATAAGTATTGTTAAATAAGTATCATAAATTTTTTCCCGCAAATTACGAAAAATTTAATCCCACAGAGTTTAAGAGTCAATACAAGTATTTTTTTTTCTCTTTTGCACGCATTGAGATTTTCGAGACAACTAAAAAAAAAAAAATAAATAAATAAATAAATCAAAAAATTCGATAAATTAAAAAAATTCAACGAATTTAAAAAATTCGATGATCACTTCGCCTATCGAATACGGTAATGCCGAATTTTCATGAGCGGCGCGGAATTTTCTCAGGAATCGTTTTCACGCGATATTCACACGTACCGTTCCCCTTTCCGAAAATATATCCGGGAAAGCCGCCGTGTCAGCCATGAAAGTGTCGAAGGGTCGCGACGTGGAGACGTAAGAAGGGCGAGGGGGGAGGGGGAGGGGGCGGCGGGGGGAGGGACGGGAAAGGACGAAGAAACTGATTCCGACTATCATGAAAGCGATGGAGTGGAAGGACGGCCACGGGGACGGGACGGGGAGGGGGTTGGAGGGGGGGGGAGGGGGAAGAGGAAACGACTTGGTTCGAAAAGGCGCGGAGAGGCGCAGAAGAATGGGACGCGCCGGTGGTGGTGCGGGGGAGAGGAGAGGGGAGGAGAGGGGAGGCTAAGAGGGGGTTAAGGGAGGGTCAAACGAGAAGAGAGTGCCGCGAAGGATCGGCGGGAGGGTGCGAGAGGAGCGTAGGCTTATTGATTCCGGAGGGTTAGCGCGGCTATGCTTCCACAACACAGGTTCTTCCGGTATTCCGGTATTAAGGTGCGCGCGCGCGCACCTTACATGTATACGTACATACGCCTAGGGTGCTGCGTCGACGTGAACGCGTGTCAGAGGTTACGCAAACAGAATGATTGATACATTAGCCCCCGGTGCCTGCGCCCTCTCGCCTTATCTTTTATTCCGAGCGTCGAATTGATTTGCTGGGAGCGCGGGGTGAGGGTGCCTTGCATGGAAACGCAATGAATCGGGCTTTCCACCCCTTTTTATGGCCGATGAAATCCAAGCGATGGATGATCACGATCGTTATCGAGGATCCGCTATTCAATTTGACGTTTTCACAGAATTAAGGAGCCCGCGCGTAATTGGCTTGCTACGTGGCGCGGATTGATAACATCGTGCCTCTCGCTCTTTACTTTCCTCGATTTGACATATACAATCACGCGATGAAAAATGCAAACGTAAATACTGCTCGACGATTACCCAAAATATGTATCCTTCAATTCTATATAACTGATGCACATATATTTAAAAAAAAAAAAAAAAAAAAATTATATACACTTGATTTCACTTTACGATTCGCATAGCGGCAGGCGATTAATTAAACAATAAATAAACATTCATCGATCGCGAATTACAAACAAACAGTAAGATCAAAGGCGATCGATTTCATGGTAGAAGTTTCTGCTCGAGAATCTGCTTTATCTCGGCTCGGGGAGAAAAAAAAGAAAAAAAAAAAAGAAAAAAAAAAAAAAACGTTCAGTACGAGCACGCGTCAATGCGTAATTGGATCGGAGTGACGCTCGGCGGATTGGATTACTTGATATTGCTTTTTTAAAGAGAGATTGAAAAATGAAAAAAAAAAAGAGCGCGATTTCCGCACCCGACATTTATCGGCGCCGTTTGCCTCTCCCGACAATCGATATTGGTTCCCATGGTGATGCCCCGCTCATGCACTTGTTACCCACATTCACCTTAAATCACTTCCAACCACTTCATATCAAGACTCGTACTTGGAATGCACGTTTAAGATTAAATGTCTGTTATTTATGTAAATATAAATTTAGATAAATTGATAATTTATCGTAAATTAAAATTAAAATGCGATGCGCATTGATAATTAAGAGAGAAGCGAGTATCAAATTATTTGAATGACGCAGCAGGAATTAAAAATATTGTATCAGAATCAATTACATCAAATCATTATAAGTCAAAGTTAATTATTAATTTGTGCAAATAACATAATAAATATTTTAAAAGATCCAAATCTGAATAATATTTAATAATTATGATTAATACAATGAAATTTACATTCATCTCTAATTAAATTTTCTAGAGCAATTGTAAAATTCTTGATATGAAATCTTATTTAAATCATGCTTACTGAAAGTATATTTTCGCAACTACTTTATGGAAATAATTTATAATTATGATAAATCGAATAGAAATTTTTCTAAATTATTATAATTATGGAAATTATTAAAATTATGGAAATTGAATTTATCAGTTTTTATAATTTAAAATTCATTACATATTTTAAAAATAAAATAAACAACAATTAAAAATAATTTACTCACCCGTGCGAAATTGTAACACACACAATGTCAATCTGTAAAATACAAAAATATTCAAATTTTGTATATCCTGTAGAAAGAGAAAGAAAGAAAGAAGGCTCCAACCTAACCTAACTTCGAGATTTTTTTCACACATGTATATGTGCAATTAAAATTTCTTGACAGTTATCTCTGTGTCTTATAAAATGCAAGTGTTATTATAGCATTTTTCCAAAAAATTACTATCGATAAAAAAAAATAATTTTCCAAAAAAGGTTAAGAATTTTATTCACACCAAAATATTGTGTCCTTAAGAAATCGTGCCCTCTTCTATTTCCGCTGTGTTATATGAAAAAAAAAAAAATACTTTTGATAAAGATATATCATTTTACATTTATAAAGAAGCGTGATTGCAAACTTAATATAAGTGAAGTTTAAGTTTTCATTTTACGATTTCTCTAAATTTCAACGAGATCGCATACTTCCTTTCCGAGATATACGATCGCCGGACGACAGACGCGTAACGTTTTGTTATTCAAATCAGACCAAGGCGATCCGCGCGTGATATCTTTTCCGATATCGGCTCGACCCATCTCACGCGACTATTTTTGCCATGACGCGATGTTATATCAGGTAGGAGCTAACCGCCCATCTAAATGGGCATTATACTTTGTACGCGCTCGATCGATAGATCCTATCAATGTGAGATGGAAAGGAAGCCGTAAGGAAGAGACAGCCGGTCATTTGTTGCACATCCGCACTCGATATTATACAATGATTGTTCTTGGAAATGGAACGAATTATATATATTTCTTCTATATCGTTGCTTTTACAGTTTACAAAAAAAAAAAAAAAAATTGCATGCGATATAATATTGTCGTAACTAATAAAGCCCGTATAATAGAATTAAAAAATAAGAGGACATATCCGTTTAAACTTTCAAAATACAAGCAAAAATTTCCGCTATTATTCCTTCTTTTTTTTTTTTTAAGAAGCTTAAATTATTTTGACAAATGCTGTCAATCTTAAATTGAGACGTTGACAGTTTTTAAACTCTGCTTTCATATAAAAAAAGAAAGAGAGAGAGAAAGAGAGAGAGATGCGCTCGCATTTACTTCTTCTGTAAACACCAGGCGGAACAAGCTCGCGGAATGCGAGGCACGCATCTCGCGGGATCGCCCTCCATCCTCCCCCGCCCCCCCTCCCCCGCCTCTCCTCCCTCCCGCGGCTCGCCGCCATTCCTTTCCTCCCCCTCGTTCGCAACAGATTTTTCTCGTCGGCGAGGACGACCGCGTGTTGTCGCCCCGCTTCGTAGCCGACGACAGTGATGGACGCCCTTGCGGTTTGCTTCTCTATCACCGGCACCGGTGAGACGATGCGATGGCGGTCAACGACGACGACGAAGATCACGACGACGACGTGTATACGACGGACGGAAACCAGACTGCGCTTGGACACTTTTCGGCTACATAGCGGGTCGTTAAGTTGAATTAAATGACGATCCGCCTCTGCCAGGCTCTCCCAGTATCATCTTAATATCATATGGCGAGATAAAGCAAATTGCTCACCGTAAGCTTAATTTATACGGCCAGTTGACGTACTTACTCGTGCAATCGCGTTAGATAAATGAAGGTGCCCCTGCCTGCCTCCCCCCCCCCTCCCCCGCCTCCGTCCCTCTCACGTGCGAAAGCCGAGCCTAACATCCTGCGACGGTCTTTAGCATTATTCGATAATAGAGCTCGGGTTATCATCTCCGGAAATGCAAATTTTGCGACGGAGTCGCCGGTGCGGACGTGAGACGGCGAGTCGGTCGGTCGGTTGATCGAACGTGCCGCGGCATTTGTTGCCCTCGCTTAAAAGGTGGGATAAAATCTCTCTCCTCCGCCAAGATCCTTACCGCACGCCGCGGTGTCCCATAATCTCCCCCAAACTAAACGATTCACCGCGCTGTGACAGGCGCACCCTTCGACCCACTCGCCCTTCCCCCCCTCCTCTTCATCGGCCTCCCGCGTCCGCCATAAAATTGTGACTGAAGGGAGAGCGCGCGCGCGCGCGCGAGAGAGAGAGAGAGAGAGCACATGATCACGACGGCGGGTAGGCAAGGAGCCTGCGGAGAGACCCTGCGGCGACAGCCGGGGGAGGCGGGACCACCCATACACACGGCAAAAAAAAAAAAGAAAAAGAAAATGTCACGGCCGAGATGTCGATCTGTCAGTCGTGAAGAGCCATGTATACGTGTCGCCGCGTAAAATCGCGCGAAAAGGCTTCGCGATTATCTCGCGACTTTAGACCGTCCATTTGGAGCCCAGCGTGAGTGTCGATTGATGCGGTAAGCCGGAAACACACACACACACACACACACACACACACACACACACTGGCAGATCACGAATGTTTGAAGAAGCTATCGGGAAATATTTTGCGATAGATTCCGTTGACTTAGCAAGAAAACAATAATTAATGTCGATATTAAATTAATATCGATTAAATGATTTATTTTATTAGTCTTTATATATAAATACTATGAAAAAAGAATCGTTGAAATGACGTTATCAATTTTATTAAAAAGAATAATATTTCAAATCTCTCTGTTTAATTTTATTTTTTATAACAGTTATTTTTTTATTTCTAAGTCTCTTTTTTATTTCTAAAAATAAAGAGTAATTAAACTTATAATATCACAACTATTAAATATATCTAAAAGTTTATATTCAGTATTAAAATAATAATTAATTATTATTTTAATATCAAATAATTTAAATATCATAAATAATAATTAATTATAATTAATTTAAAATAATAATTAATTATTGTTTTAAATCTCAAATAATTTAAATATCAATGTAAAGGAAATTTTATCATAATATTAAAACAAGAATATCAATATTAAAAATTGGAAACAGATACCTGTACATAAAACTTTAATTAATTTGAAGATAATTGACAATTTTACGCTTTAATCATTGAAAAATACACAATCCTGAAATATGTTTTTCAAGATCTTTATCGCGACAATATCCCAGGCAAAGAGTACTTCCAATTAACAACTCACGTTATCTTTTCATCATGATTCTCGTCTTCCGAAATGATATTTATGACTTCGCGCCGACAAGTTTTTGTTATCTTGCGCTACCAATTTTATCTTCTTTTCAGCACGGTTATTTAATGACGAATGATTTCTTCCATCTTCACGAGCGCATAAATTATCTCGTTAACTCAACCTTCTTTCGAGCGTCGTCAATTTTTTAACGCCCAAATTATATAATCGTCATTATCGATACCGTTACTAAAAAGCATCTCCGTCGCGTCGTTTTTTTTTTTTTTTTCTTTTTTTCCCGCCGTCAGGATTCTTCCTGACACAAGCTATCCCATGTCACTTAACGAAGTATCATCACCTTTAACGACAGAAAATTAATGCCTTTTTTTTTTTTCGACTGGCCGTTCTTCGACGTTAACGGAATTAAACTGAAGGGCGCGACGAGACTATAGATAGGATCTACATAATACACGCTCGCGATTCTCGAATTTTGACAGTTTCGCGAATTTTGACAGATCCCGACAGACCCCCGAAAAAAAGTCAAGGAGCCCTGGACGATCATGCGATGACAGCAGCGATCGATGATACACCTGTCACGTTACGTTTAATCGTGAACCCCGCTTAATGAGATTTTTTTCATCGCCGATCTGTCAGATCAAGAAGTCTCGTTGGCTACAAATTAAAATTGAAAAAAAAAAAAAAAAGAAAAAAAAATATGGCACGCGCAGAAACTACACTCTTATCCCTATGGGATAACGGCGCGTTGGAATATTTTTCGCTGCACGTTTATTACGATGTTGCGCGATTTCAAATGCAGACGTGCAACCGGATCGTTGAACCCCCCCCCCGACCCCCCCCCGACCCCTCCTCCTCCTCCCCCGCAAAGAAAACCGTCGTCGAAGAGTAACGTCGAGGCGAATGCTACCGGCAATGAAGTCGAATTAATTAATACGCTCGTATATTAATGTCCGAATGAATGATTACGACCGGATGAATCCCGCGTGCACATGGGAGCGATCCTGTCGTAGATGAGATAGCAACGCGGACGGATAGCGCGACCCGGGCTTGCGTCTTTATTAATAACTCACGGCGACGTTGACCGATTCGAGGAGCTCGGGTAATTACCATACACATTCATACGCTCGATGGATTAAATGCATCAGCGCGTGAGCGATTTCTTTTCACCTTCTATATTCTTCCTGGATTCATCGCGGGACGAGAATCTTAAGTAGAGTGCGTTGGCTTTTCCTTTCGTGAAAAAATGAATATAATTGTAAAATAAATGTATATAATTATAGAATATAAATATAGTTGTAAAGATATATAATTATAGAATGTAAATAAATGTTTGTAAATTATAAATAATATATAAATAATATAAATAATATATTTAATATAAATAATATATAAATAATATAATATAAATAATATAATTATAAATAATTATAAAATGTATATAATTAATAAATAAAAATTTAGGACTCGGATAGAAGAACGACTTAATTTTTTGGATATATTAAAAATAATGAAAAATAATTTTGTAGATTTTATGTATGATTTTTTTGCTTAAGGTTAACTTATTTGTTATTATTTATGTGATAATTTATTTATTAATTTATTTTCTTCTATGCGATGCAAAAAAAAACAGAAACTACTGTCGTTCTTTTCAGTATTTCTGAAACTTCTATAGCATCCCCCTTTGTTGTAGAGTAGGCGTGTTCTCGATGACAATCATCTTGGAAAATAATAATTTAACGAATAGACGTAGACATTTTCCCTCGCGGCACTGCGCCATGCAATCATCATGTTATCACAGATGCCGAGTGGGACCAAGGAAAAATGGCTGGAAAATCTTTATCGTGGAAATTACCCGCGTCCATGCATAATACGATGTTCCCCGAAGACACGATTATATGTACGTGTGTATCTCAGAAGCGACAATTAAGTTTATACAGTGCGCCTTAAGTGAAAATCAATCGCATCTTCATGGGTGAAGAAATATATTTTATATTAGGTGTCCCAGAATGAACGGACTAGTGTTAAAAACAAATCTGATTGCAATTTTTTTTTAATATAGCTTTCTGGATTAAATAAAAAATTATTTATCATCAATTAAATTAATTTAATTAATTTATGATCAATTAATCGTAGAAAAGATATATGTATTACAATAATATATAAGAACAATATTAAATATGATAATACAAATGTAAAAAATTATAATGGGATAAATTTTTAATAAAATAATTATTCTTATTTAGCGAAAGAATCTGTGATAATTGTTAATATTTTTGACGCTTTTTTTTTAATCCAGATTTATTTATTTAATTTTTTAAACAATATAAACGCAAGAAATGTCCCTTTAATTTTGACACACACTTTTCTCCTACTATTGTACATCTTTAAGACACCCTGTATAGTTATCAGAGTACGATGATACAAATGTAGATATATGATGTGAGAACCTGCACGGTGAACCCGTACATAGACATGCCGATTGCGTCCGACACGAACGGTAGCTTCTAATCATCGATTAGAAGCGGTCGTTATATACGCGATATGCGTAATTGAACTACCGCCGCGCCTCTTTTCTTCTCTCTTGCAAACGAGATCTTTCTCGAAGAGACACGCGCAAAATAATCGAACCATCTGCGTTTGTTAACACGGGAGCCAGTAAGAAATCAGCCTACGTAAGGAATAGACGATTCATCGATCCTCGCGCAACGCAATGGACGCGTCAAATTGAGCTCCTTTAAATTATATTAAAAAAAAATATATATAAACAGTAAATTACACGTAATATTTAAATTTACTCACACGCATCGTTACGCATCGTTAATAATGCAAAGATAATTAAAATGTCAATAAAACGTTTGTATGAATAACCAATAAATATATAAACAGCTGTTTAACTGTCAAACTTTCACGTGACGTAATGGAACGCACGTGCGGAAAATACACGCGAGAACATTCAATATTTGCAAAATCCAGGCGAGATAGCCGTGTGGAGCAACGCGTGTCGATTATACGCCTCGTCGAGAATTCAAAATTTCAACAACCACCGAGCCGTGACGGCCGACGAGCGGCAATAATTATACGGCCGATGAGAGAGGGTGCGGGGAGGGGGGGGGGGAGACGCGTACGATTTGGGATGAGCTGCGCAAATACTGCGTGGGAGATAACAGGCGCGGCCGGGATACTCGCCTAAATTAACCCTCTATTAATCCGACGAGAGAGCGGAGCTCGGGGCATCGTAAATTATCACCTACGACCCCCTCGTTTGTGCGACGCCGGCGCGTGTGACTGGCCGACTTCCATTTTTACGCCGTTTAATTGAATCCCATTGTTTGCAGGCCTCGGTAATATAATTTAGCCGCGCGACGACGCGAGCTTTATTACTGCGAATCGTTTAACTAGCGCGAAATAAATCTTAAGTGTTCTGTTTGGGGGCACGATGGGTGTAAATTAAAATATCTTATATATATATATATATATTTTTTTTTTTTTTATGGGGGAAAAGAACTCATGTATAGCAATAATTTGAATATTATTCCACATGTTCAAGTTTTAACGATTAAACTTACTTAATCCTACGTAACATTTTCATAAATAATTAAATGTGATTAATAAAAACATACTTTCTTATTTATCAGTGAGAATGATTTTTAGAAATTTTTCGAATTTTAAAATCATCATGTGTGTAAATTTGTGACAGATCTATCAAATAAATTAAATTTTTGATAGAAAAAAAATTATAGTATTTTGTATATTTAATACCAAATTTATATTACTTATATTATTTATTAAATAGCAAATTGTTTGGAATGCTAATAATTTTGTTTATAGTCGAGGCCGTAAAAAATACAGTATTTCGAAAAAATGATTGAATTAAAAATTGACATAACCTATAAACTAAAGAAAAATCATTATAATAATGATAAAATTATAAATGAAAGAGTGTAAAAGCGAATTTAAGACATTTTTAAAAATTGAAAAAATTGCATTTTATAATATTTATTACCCTTATAACAATAACACAATATAGAATAATAGCAGCGCGATTAAAAATAAAAGAAAAAAAATCATCATGAATATAAAAGGCACTTATATTAAAAACATAAATGGTCATATTTTTCGGAAATAAAAATACTATATTATTTTACGATTTTAATTACGAATAAAATACTATAATCTTTTTTTCTGTAAAACTTAATTTATTAAAAAAATATCAAACTTACATAAAAATAATCCCATTGCATGTTGACCAAGCACGAAAGAGAGAGAGAGAGAGAGAGAGAGAAATGTCATCAATTATTATATTTTTGACGCAAGGACGATGCATTATCTCTCGCGAATTCTGCTTTATCCTAGACAATGTAATATTAAAAGTGAAAAATCGTTCCATTCATTACGTGGCTAAGCTGAAATTAACAGCCGTATAATTATTCTCGCACGTAAACAAGACTAAATAATAAGTAAACCTGCCGGATGATTATTACGTGTAATTTTCATTATCCCGCGAGGAGAAGGCGCAACGCACATTTAGCTCATTCGTCATTCAAATTGGTTGCTATTATCATTTGGCGTTTATACTGGCACGGATCATCTGATGTAGGTTAATCGTACGATTTACCCGAGATTGCTTATCCACTTAAGTTTTCCTTCACGCAAACATAGTTAGCGCGTCCGACCTTCCTCGCGTCGCCAAACACATTTGTCATAAACATTCCAGCGCCGAGCGTGCCAAGAGCGTAGAAATCCTTGGAAAAATAGAACCAACGAAATAAGTCCAATATTCTACTAAAATATATCGTACAATCCTGTAATCGCTGCATCTTAAGCGGAAGGAAGGAAAAAAATTTATCATACTCATCCCGCGATATAATATCGTTTCGCAATCAATCATTATATTTATTCGCGCACATTCCCGGCATCATCGCCATGAAGAAACAATCCATCGCTCGGGATTAATTCCCCCTCGACTCTCTCCTCGAGAAAAAATCGACTCTCACAAGTTTCGGGGCTCACCACTCGAGCATTCCTCCGTGACCGGGCGTCCTACGTCGCTGCAAATAATAACACTCACGCGGGGATCGTATATAGGGGGTGGCTATCTAATTACAGACATACAAATGAGCACGGCGGGCCGTCTCGTCCCAAGCGGCTGCTAGTGCCTGCGATGTGGCATCAGGAGTCTCTCTCTCTCTCTCTTTCCCTCTCTCTCTCTCTCTCTCTCTCTCTCTCTCTGTCTCTCGCCGCCGCCGTCAAAGTGGGGCAGGGGGGGAGGAAGGAGGGGCCCGTGGTTCGCGTCGATGGCAGAGGGGTCCGAGGGGGAAACTGCCCCTCTCCCCCCCCTCCCCTCCCCTCCCCTCCCCTTGTCCGACGAGGTGGCTCGCGCGGCGCGGGGAAACGCGACAGGGCCCGCTGCCGATCCGGGACCACCCAAGACGAAATTCACTATAGTTTCTTCGCCGCGCTTACGATACTCATTTCAGACTCTCTCCCTCCCTCTCTCCCTCCTGTCACTGTGTCTCTCTCTCTCTCTCTCTCTCTTTCTCTATCTCCTCTTCCTCCCGTGGCCGGTTGTTTCGTCCGAGACAGCTCCCGCTGTCTCTGTTTTTCCTCCCCGGCAGAATTGAGCGCATAACGTAATTTGGAAGTCGATCGATCAATTTATAAATCTCAGTGATTGTTTGTATAAATGTGTTTTTTTTTTTTCTTTTTTCTTTCAGCCTACAAAGCATTTGAAAGCTTAATACATTTTCTTCCTTTCCGTTTTTCTTCAAAATTTAATTATTAAATTTACTTTCCGGTATTTCCTTTTGTTCAAAAATCTCCTTCGTCAATTATTATCCTTCGTGGGAAAACGAGTAATTGTTTCGAGGAAATTTACAATGATTTTTAACTGGACTACCGGTATAGCATATTTTACGAAACCTCGATTCGGGGATAAAATCTGTGCTCGTCATAATTTTTTTCTTTCTTTTCTTTTTGGTGCGAAATCAAAGCCAGAGTCTCTCTCTGATCGAAGGCGCAATCGAGCCCTACTTCCTTTTCTATTTTACAAACGATCTTCTGAAAAAGTGATGAGAACCTGTCTTGGATGACAGCGACGTTCGTCGCGGGAGTTCATTATCTCAAGCAATGCCTGTCGGGCGAAAAAAAAAAAAGAAAAGAAAAGAAAAAAAAAAACCGTAAACAGGTAGCGAGGGGCGGGCACATTAAAATACACGACATGTATATATATGGGTGGCGACAGTTTGAGAAAAATTCGCGCGCCGGAGTAAGTCTCTGAAAGAAAAGTCCCTCGAAGAGGAGAAGGAACGCGGCTAAAGTCGAGCCGGGCGAGCGAGACGAGGACTGAAATACGATTATGGACGAATGGCGTGATTAATACGTACTGGCCGCGAACACAGCTGCGGACACGCGTGTCACGTATACCGGCACTCGCCACGTGTGTAATCCGATGAAAACGAGGATCTTCCTCTCCTACCGATGGCCAGCGCAAGAGAGATATTTCATTCCCGCGGTGTCCCCCGTTCGCGAACGGCCGCTTATCCGCCCGTCGTCTCCCGAGGGTTGTCAGCCTTCGAACCGGCGTTCGAGGGGAAAAAGGAAAGAGAGAGAGAGAGAGAGAGAGACGGTGAAAAAGAATGAGCGCCGCGCGGCAATCACGCCAACGGCTCTCGCGCCGATCGTATATACGATCGTATATACGGGGGCCCGGCACGATCTGCAATTCTATGATTAAAATTTACGGACCGAAGATTCGTCGGAATTGGAGAATCGGTTCAGTTACCTCCGCTGGAAGAAGCCGGTGACTTGGATAAATTCGTTGGACCTTTATCTCTCGAATTACCATCGTGAATGCCGCAATGTAAATCAATGTTCTTATGGCGTATAAATTCTATGAAATTAATTCAACGATATGAGCCGCGCGCTTCGAATGCTTCTGATAAAGATAGTTTGATAACGTACGCGATGTATAAATTTTCATAAAGTTTTGCATCTGCCGTTTGAAAATATGCCGCATGACAGTTTACGTGAAAAATCCGGTCTAAGAAAAACAAATTTTTTTTTTTAGAAATCACGTGGATCTGTCAACAATGTTGCCGTAATGTGTCAGACCGGGGACTTATTGAGTGACGTGTTATGTCAAACATTGAGAATTTTAAACAAAGTTATGAAAATTTTATAGATTGTTCCACTATTTCTCCTGAGTATCTTTGCGAAATCTGAGCACAATTTTCTTAAATTCTTCGGAAATTATTTAAGTTTAAAGTTAGTATTAATTCTTATGAAAAATTGCGTTTTGTAGCATTTAATCACAAATTTGACAAGGAGAAAACAATGCCAACGAGATAAAAATTTTTATATATATTAAGAAATCTTTAGTAAATATTTGTGCTGATAAAACCTGATTCAGATCCATTTACTTATCTAAAAGTTATTTACTAAAAATTGTAGAAAAATATTATCTCTTTTTCTGTCTCTCTCTTTCTGCAAATTATCCACTTTTTTTGTTTAATACAATTGATTTTGGAAGATATTCACGATCAAAAGTTTTTGTCATAAATTAGAAAAAATACTAAAATGCTAAAAAAAAAGAAATATTAAAAAAAACAAAAAATACTAAAATTAATTACAACTTATTTTCTTTTACGGAGCTGTCAAAAATCGTATTATTTCGTGGCACTTAAATTCTTTACATAATCCAAATTTATTCATTTATTTGATTTTCCAAACAACAATGAGAAATATAAAAGTACGAAATGTTTATCTCTTTAATTTTGACAGTTTCTTTTCTTTTCTTTTTGCTGCTATTTATTTTCTATCGTTCGCCTCTCACTTTTGAACGCCGTCTCTCTCCGATCCTAACCTCATTACGAGTAATCGCAACATCGGGACACGCATCTCCCGTCGAAGGATCGATACTCCGGTTCGATCCGGCCTCCAGCCTCTCAGCTTAACAAGGACAAAACGGGTGCGAGCGAGGCCCATAACTTTATCCGACGACCGATTGAAGACGATGTCGACAACAACGCCAACAACAACAACAACAACACAGGCCTTTGCCTTTGTCCGGGATCCGTATAGCAGAATCTCTTTTGATATTCCCGTCGTGAGTCGCCGCGCAGGCTGCCGATGGTTGGCCGTTTTCATCCACTTGCCCCTTGTCGGCCTTACCATCTCTCCCTCCCCTTGCCCTCTTTTTAGCCGCGCGATGGACGGCGAAGGGCTGTGGGACGGCGGGGGGGGGGGGAGGAAGGGACGGGGCGCGGGGGGAAAAAGTGGTCTCGTACGAACGGGAGAGAGAAGAAGGGTCCCTGATCTAAGGTCCGGCCTCGCTCGCCTCGTCTCGGGCTTAGATCGGGCCCCGGAACATCCAAGAGGCGCCGCCCATTTTTTTATTCCACCCATCAAAGGGGAACCACCGATTCCAGTTCGCCGCGTCGCGTCGGGCAAACGACGACCGCGGAATTCGCGGGGTCTGAAATTGCGGGGAACGACGTCTTCTGTCTTCCAGATTCTGTTCGCCGATGCTCACTCGGCGCAGGAATGTGAGGAAGGTCCATCGCGAAGAAAATTCTTCATCCCGTGCTTGGGATCCTAGAATCTAAACGAGATTTCGGGTGGCGAATGCGTAAGGAAGCCGGTCGTCGCGAATTTTCTTTTCTCTAAATGCTTCTCCTTCTTCCCCCCCACGGTAATGCAATAGTCATTGCGGAAACTATGATGGCGAAAGAAATTACAAGCCACTCATGTCGTCGTCCGATTAATATATGTGAGATTCCGGCTTGATTATATTTTTCTCTTGCAAGTTATCAATTTTGAAATTTGTCGAATCCCTTAATATAAATATTAATATTTTTTTAATAATATTTATTATATTTTAATGCCGATGTTTATGTAATAGTAACGATGCAACAATATTGGATTTATGATTTGGATATTATCTATATTTATTATTAAAATTTTATTTTTCATTGACGAAAGATTAAGAAACAGTTTAAAAAAATATAAATGTATCTTTTTAACATTTAATCATTAATGTAAAATTATGATATAATTCATTTATATTTAATATATAATCAAATTATAATAAATATAATGTATTATTTGAATCTTCATTAAATTATGCTATATATATATTTTGCATACATTTAATATATATTTATTATAATATTTTTATAATGCATTTATTTTTTTTTTATTTCTATGAGATCTGATAAAACTAGAATTTATTTAAAAAAAAAACATTAAAATAAATTGCTATATTAAAAAAATTCAAAAAAAATTAAAAATCAAAAATAAAAAAAGTCATTAAAATAAATTGTAACATAATTATCTGTATTAAAAAATTCAAAAAAAATTTAAAATCAAAAATAAAAAAAAGTCATTAAAATAAATTGTAACATAATTATCTGTATTAAAAAATTCAAAACGACAAAATCTGAAGGAGATGACGGTTGGATCTTAATATTGAATTTATGATTTGGAAATGATCTAAATTTATTATTAAAATTTTCTTTTTTATTGATAAAAAATTAAGAGATAGTAATAAAAAAACATAATTGTATTTCTTTAACGTTTAATCATTAATATAAAATTACGACAAAATTCGCTTATATTATTGTAATCAAATTATAATAAATATAATGTATTATTTAAATCTTCATTAAATTATGCTATATATATAGTTTGCATACATTTAATATATATTTATTATAATATATTTATAATGCATTTATTTTTTTTTTTGTTTCTATGAGATCTGATAAAACTAGAATTTATTTAAAAAAAACATTAAAATAAATTGTAACATATTTGTCTATATTAAAAAATTCAAAAAAAATTTAAAATCAAAAATAAAAAAAAGTCATTAAAATAAATTGTAACATAATTATCTGT
>JBCAUJ010000024.1:1692382-1702472 GCA_038406275.1 Cataglyphis albicans
TTGAAAGTGCGGGAGTGTCGTTCAAAGTATCGCGCGTACAAGTGCGGAAGTATCTTTTAATAAAAGTGCGGGAGTGCGGTTTCAAATATCGCGCGTGTGAATGAACCTGAGAGGAGGAGGAGGCCTAGGAGAGGCATCCTGCACCGGCGGAGCAACCCAAGGGTGAGTATTAATATTTTTATATTAATTATTATAAATCCCGCATTAATTCGATTCGATCATTGTTTGAATAGTTTAAACAAAGGAGACTCATAAAGTCTACTATAAAAGTTTTTATTTAAAATAGTTTTCTTTTTTAGAATTTATAAAATTATTTCATATTTTTATGTCTTCTTATTATTAAATGCATCGGATATAAAATTCGATGCGCACAAGAATAATTTTTTTAAATATTAATAATTATTTTAAACGTAGCTATAATTTGGATTTTATATTTGTATGTTGCAGACAACGTAGCCTCAAGACCAAATCTCCGCTGTTGCGCATCAGTGCCGGTGAGTGATAAATTTTATTTTATTTTGGGGTGACGGATCCGTAAATATTGTAGATGCAAATGTAGATTGTAGATTGTAAATAAATGCGTTGCCTCAAACTGGATGGGCTAGAACAAATGCAATCAAATAATTTTTAATAGACTTTTTAAATATATATTAAAACACATTAGAAATATAATTTAAAATATGAATTAAAACAAAAAAATTGAAAAAAATATAAAATATTGTAATTGTAATATTTATTCTTATAATAATAAATAATATTTATAATATGAAATTTATATTAAAATAAATTAATAAAACATTTATGCTTTATATAATTTGAATAATTTAACTTTCAGTCAAATTATCAATCAAATTTAATTATAATTGATTGTGAAGTAATAATATTTAATCGTAATAAAATAAAATTAAATAAAATTTATTCATTTTATTTTAATATAAATTACCTTTACAAATCCTACATTATTTATTAATTTTATTTTATTTATTTTTATAATTTTATTTTGTTTTATTTTATTACAATTAAATATTATTACTTCACAATTAATTATTGCATTTGATTGATAATTTGACTTTCAGTCAAATAAAAAATATTCATATAAATAGTCATATAAAATATTTTCATATAAATAAATAAATTTTAAATATAAAATTTTATAAAATTTTAAATTTTCCTTAAAAAAAAAAAAAAAAAATCATTCAATTATACCGATGCGAAATTTAAAGTAATCATCACCAATTTTTTAAACAATCCGTACAAACCGAAATGCTGTCGGTACTCGCCCTGATGGAAGCCGCGATGAGCTCCGGCTCCGGATCGACGTATAAAAACCATTTCCGCAAATAAAAACGTGTAATTCCACATAATTGTACGCGTCACTTTTAAAAACTACGCCACGCGTTACGCCCATATCCGGCCTCCCGTTTCCGGTCGCGAGAAGCACCGGATTTCGCAGAGATGAGTCGCGGTGGAGAGATGATGGGGGCGAAGGAAGGCGGGGGGAGGGGGGAGGGGGGAGGGCGAGGGCGAGTGCGCTACGGAGAGCGAGTAAAAGAAAAAGAAAAGGAAAAAAAAAAGAGAGAAAATAGAGCCCAAATGCAAACATACGTATACGGCGGCCAGCCAGCCGGCAGATCTGCACGGGTAAATATCGCTCCGAACACGCCCGTCGCAATTACACGAGTGCCTGCAAGTATAATGAGGCGTGCGTTTCATTGTGATTTATGCAACGGCTGGGGCCCCCGTCGTTCGTGTGCACGTACGTGTGTCGTACGTTGGAAAGAACGAATCTCGCCAGCTTGGCCCGGCGGTAAATTCGGCGGGTTAAATAAGCGCGCGCGCGCGAAATTGAAGTGCGGCCGAAAACAAACGTTGTTCGATTGCCGATAAACGACCACATTGATTTTACGTTCGCACTCTCTTTGGCTTGTTCAGATTGAAACAAATTGCCGAAAGGCAACGTTGCACATACATCTCTTATCAATAAGAATTTATAATTTATTTATTTTAATTAATTTAATTAATTAATTAATTTATTTATTTTTATTTATTTATTTATTTTAATTAATTAATTAATTTATTTTTATTAATTAATTAATTATTTTATTTTTATTTATTAATTAATTTAATTTTTGAATTTATTTATTTATTTTAATTAATTAGTTAATTTTTATTTATAATATTTTTCGCACTCTCGGTTGAAATTGTACTCTAAACAGTGGCATAATTCGAGTTTTCTAAATTACCAAAATGTTCCTAGAGAATAAGCTGCTTCTGAAAGGAGACCTTAAGATTTCATTACGAAACAAGGTCTTGTTAAAATAGGGAATCCTCCATTAAAATTTCTTCAATCTCTATGATAAGGACCATCTGTGAATACGAGTATTAGAAGAGTCGAGGGCGACTTTTTTGCGAAAGAAATTGTTTTCAACTTGATATCCTGCTGTATTAATCTTTATTGACTGTAATAAAATACAAATCACACGACTCTTATTATAGAGAGCAACAATACTTGGTGATTTCGCAAGAGATCAAAGAAATATAGCGGTATACATATCATGTGTATCCCTTGAATATGTATATATTCATGTGTACCATAATTAAATGTAAATTTGCCGTCCCCTTGCCTCGATTGATTCGCAAGTGTCTTATAATGGGACGGCTAGGAAGGTCAATTCCGCTGGTCGCGCGTTAAATATGCAATCTCGTGGATGACGATGGTCGGCTGTCGAACGAGGAGGTTTCGCATTACCGGTGATTTCGTTGGTGTAAGGCAATCGGCGTCGCGACGCGAAGAGAGATATTAGCCCTAAATGATTGTAAATATCAATGCGTAATAAATTACGCTGAACGAAGGCGAGATTATAGGTGGCCGGACCGGATGGAGTTTAGCGGTAATTTTTGTACACACTACGACCCCGTCGTAATACTCTGTTATTAATACTTATTCCACCGTCCCTTTCGCTCATGCGCGTCGAAATAATAATATTTTTAGATCCTCTTCGAAGGATGCACTCGCGCGCCTAGGAATTGTTGCGCACTCTCTTACTGGAACGCAAGCGTAATGGAAATTATATATTATTCAGTAATTTCTGCGCCGCGTGTAATAGACGCCGGCAATAGTTAGAGCTTTCCATCAATAGCGTATCTCTCATCTTCTGAAAAAATATTATAATGAGTAGCAACGCAAAGGCTTGTCTACCTTTTAAACGAATAATGGAGGAAATGTGAAAAATTACGTAACAAAATTCTTTAACAGCCGAGCGACTAGCAGCTGACATTTTTCGGCATCACGAGATCATTACGGGACCGATAATGTAAGTAATAATTACGAACGCGACGCCCCAATCGAATAGTTGAACCAAACAGCTGATATAGACATGTAATAGGTATGAAATGATGAATTGATAGTAGACAGCTTTCATAAATCCGCAATATTATCTTACATCGCGTCGTTAATCGACGCACACATACAGGCGCAACATTCCATTCCACGTATGTATTTTAAACGATAAATTGATCGACCTAAACAACACGTCAAGATGCTGACGCATGACCTGCCCGACATGACAGGCGTCATGGACTTCGCGTGTCCCGCTCTAAGCCGGTTTAATACTATTCGGTTACATGTATTATTCAATCAGCCAATAAGAAGGAAGACACGCGATTTATGCAATCTACACGGGTGAAAGCTGAGGGACCCTTAACGTGGGCGGACACACCGCACGTGAATCATCTTCTTTCTTAAATTACGAGTAAAGACGTTTGGGTATCTATAATGAAGAAATGTCGACAAAATAAATTTCTTAGGAGGAATAAATTGGGAAAAATGAGTTTCTTGGGAAAAATTAAATAAATTAAATTAAGTATGTACTTGAAAATTAATTTCAATAAATAAAAGTTTATTGAAATAAATTTAAGCAAAGGAAATTAAATTGTACTTGGTAAAGATGGAAAATTTACATTTAGAAAAGGATCACAAGTCATACTTTGTTTTTTTTTTGGTTTTTTTTTTTACAGGAATTAATAAAATCGCAAATTATGCGCTTGGGAAGACTCAATTAAGATTTCTTATCACACGCAATTGTCCAAGCGATTATTCATAAAACCCACAAAAAAATATCCTAATTAAATTTGACTATTCGCGTATTAGTCTCGTTGTCAGCTGGATGTCTTTGATTGTTAATAGCGCCGTAATAACGAGTTCTTTACATCCAGATTATATGCGCGGCTTGGTAGAGAACTGGCTTACAAGCGTTATAAAGCAATAAAAGTCGATTCGCCTTCTGTAGACGCAATGACACATCGCTATTTAGCGCCCACGTGGACTACAACATAAGACTTAGACACCAAATAATCAATCATCGAGGAGCAATTATTTAGATAAAATTAACATCTTATTTTGAAAATTTATATATGTATATATATTTTTTTTTAAACTCTTGTCTCTTTACTTGCAATTTATATTTTTAATCAAGACAAGATTTATATATAATTTAAATGACAATATTTCAAACGTTGTTTGCTAATGCTTGAAGTTTCTGATAGATAAAATGAGGTTCCAACTTAATAATAAGTAACAATCTTAAATATACATAGATCATGAAAAGCTTAAAATTCTCGTGCCATTTCGCTTACACTAGATGTGGTTGAAGTGTCGCTAATGCTAGGATCGGTCATTGTTAGATCGTACGAATGGCTCGACTCACCGAAAACCATGCTCTCCTTTTTACAAGCTCTCGCGCTACATTCCATTAAAGTACTATCGCATTTTTTCAAATCGCACTTGAATCCTAATGCACGCCTCCTCTTAAAACTCTTGTAGAAGGACTTTATCTTTGCCAAGGTTCGTTTCGTCGTTCTCCCAAGAAACGGCAACACACTCTGTCAAAAGATACCGTTATTGAGATTCTTCGATTCGCGCAAGATTAGGGTCAGAAGCGACGAAGAGGCAGTGGAATAAGACCTGCAATTTTTCTGACGTTCCTTTTATTGTTGTTTTTACTCGATCGGTCAGTTCTCCCGCGGTCTTTGTGTCGCATTTCCTTTGACGAGACGATGATTCACGCAATATTTGCGATGTTTCAGCCCTGAAATATATATATATATATATAAAATATTAAACAAGATAGTGCGGTCAGGCCATCTTCAAATTAATTGTAGAAAGATAATTTCTGCATTGTTGTTAATGTGTACACATAATAACACATCACTCAATAAGTCTCCGGTTTAACTAAGAAAAACAAATTTTTTTTTAGATATCACGTGGGTCTATCAACAATGTTGCCATAATGTGTCAGACCGGGGACTTATTGAGTGATGTGTTATTTCCTATATTTTTATGATCTATTATTAAAATAATATATGAATATTTCATATATAATTTATATTTAAAAAAATTTTCTTATATTTAATGTTATTATTATTATTTTATATTTTATTTATATTTTGTTTATATTTCATATTTTTATTATTATTTTATATTATTATATTATATTATTATTTTATATTTTATATTATAAAATAAAATTTAAGATTTAAAAAAAAGGCAACAATATCGTTTAAACAAAAATTAAGAATTAGGTATTGGCAAAATCATCAATCACCAATTTAACTGTTGTATATACCTATCTTGGTTCTCTCTATAATGCACGCATGATTTCGAACATCCCTTTTTAGAAGAGAATGACCTAATCTTCTCGACTGGCTTGCACGATCCTGAACATTGCCCGTTCTCAATTAACGATATACTTTTCTTTCTCCTCAGAAACGTTTCGGATGATTTGAAATTCAAGACATAAACGGAGTCATTGAAAGTTGTCGATTTTTCCTCTTTCCTTTCCATTCTAAACTTTACGTTATCTTTATAGATTATTCTTATTGTTCCGGCTTATTCGGAGAATTTGGTCTTGGATCGTTTGAATGTCTTGCTTCATCGGTCGTAAATACATCATCTTCCTGAAGCTCTCGATCATTCCGATCTATTCTATAGTCCGATCTGATTTATAATGGTGTCTTCGTTGTCCTTTTTAATCGGGATATTGTTGCTTGCAAAGTTCTTTATGTCTAGCTCATACTTTAACACGAGGTGGACGGAGTCGAAAGCGAAGATCTCAGTGTCGCTCGTTCGCGAAGTATGACATAAGTTTTCGAGTCCATTTTTAATCCGTGATAACTAGCAGGAGCTGGACTCCTCGCTATTATAAGGATTTTCTCCATTTTACGTGTCTGAATTTAGAATTTAAAAAAAAAAAATTCATTCTCTTGCATTTATGTACACGTAAGTTTGCATGATTAATAACGAATGAAAACGAACGAAGTGACCTAACCTAAATTGTCATACGACCGTTTACCTTGTTATCATTTTTCGATGAACGTCTACATACATTCCAAAGCCTTTTTTTGAAATTTCTACAGAACCTAACAACACTGCGATACGCGGTCGAAATTATGAAATATTTTACTTATGGTAAAGTCGCTTTGTAAACGCAGACATGAAATCAACAAGCTGAATTTGAAAGTTGAACATTGCAAGTCTCGATAAGTGCAATCGATACATCTGTAGTATCTAGATAGCATCAAGAAGTCACGCAAAATGCAGAAATATAATTGTTATATATATTTTACATAAAATTCTTTGTACAATGTCAGTAAAAAGTGCTCGAATCTTTGAATACAATGTTAAACATTAATCCCTGCTTTTAGTCTTTGACATTTTTGTTGGCAACTTTTGAATGTGACTAAGGCCTTTCTCAATGATTGTTTTCGTTTTGGGTTTTTGATTGGCCATATTTTTGGATGAAATCTCCTGAAAAAAAAAGGCAAGAAAATAATAACACAAATAGCACAAAGTACGTATTTGTAAATGAGATAAAAGTTTTATTTACCCTGCTTAAATTCACATTTGATTCAAAATCGGCAGTGGCGGCCCTCCTGCTTCCAGTATTTTCGCTGCTAAATGTTTCTCGGGGCTTTAATCTGTCGTCGAACGTTGTTTGTGTATTTTGGCCGTACCATATTTCTCTCGGTGGCGTGACTGAAAATGACACAATTTAATTAGATCAATTTAATTAGATAGATTATTTAGATCGCGTTGCATTATTATTAAGAATTTCTAGTATTAATAATAATTTTCAATTTCAATTATTAATTATTACTATTTGATTTGTCGGTCCCCTTTTTCTTATCTTGAAATTGAATTTTGTCACCCGTTTCTTTGGATCTAGATGATCGGTTTGGTGTTCTCCCTCCGTCGCTTCTACCCTCCTGCCCTTCCGTCCAAAATTCAGAGGCAACACTACTCTGTTTACTTGCAACAGCTCTTTTAGCGTGCCGTTCAGTCGACTCATGTCCATCGGTACTAAAAAAAAAAAAAAAAAATATTAATGGCTTCTATAATCGTGTGATTTCTATAATCATATAATTTTATTATCAATATAATTTTTGAATATAATTTGTTCAAAATCTGACAAGAGGGATTAATGGCAATATGTTACATTAATTTAATAATACATTTATTAGGCTATTTAAAAAAAAATTGCACAAATAATTAAAAAAAAAAAAAAAATTACCTTGCAATTTTGATCATCGTTGATTTGACATCGAGACTGTAATGTGGAACTATGTAAACATCTGAGTATTGTTCCGTGCGCTCCTTCCAAGGATCTATGGATCTATCCAATTCTCTCGAAGAAGTTCTGAAATCGGTGACGTCATTTCTTCTTTGCGATTTCAGAATCACAAAATGACGTGGGAGCTACGAAAAATTATAAATGTTATTATAAATGCAGGCTTTTAGTTTTAAACAGCAGCAATTTGAAGACAGTGCATTTGATTTTTGATTTTTAATTTATAAAGTTCTCGGTGAAAATGAGAGATTAAAAGAAATCTTCGTACCTGCTCGGCCCCTTCTTCGAGCAATATTAAGGTAACCGGTGACCCATCTAAGACCCCATGGAGATGCGGCAATTTTTGTTGGCAACAGTCAGTCGGGCGCGCCTTCAGAAGCTTCCACCAAGAATTTTCACTTTCCAAAAATGTCTTTATCTTTCTCATTTCCCGTAAACACTTGTCTACTGTTTCGTGAACGTTTTTCAAATCAGTCAGCCTGTCATTGGCCGACGCAGGCTCCGGTGCGTCTTCCTGTTGAATCCTTCTCTAAATTTTAATATTATAACGAATATATATCGTGCACGCCGTATGTATCCAAGTTATCCGTTACTTTTCACTCAAGGCGCTCGAGTTATTAATAAATGATCACTTTGTCACGCTTCGAGACATCGATATCCTCGACAATTCTCCTGGAATCCTGAATTTTCCTTACAACGGGATCGTCACTGTAGATACGTGAATCGTACTCGGATCTCAAATCCGTGCCGACTTTCGCATTAGATCTCGTTGCCTCACAGCACTCCCTCCGCCTCCTGACAGGCAATTTATAAAGATTTTTCGAAGTGCGTGAGTTAATAGCATACGGCGAACTAAGACCAGTACAAAGCTTGCAGGGAAGTTCCTTCAGAAAGTAAAATATAATATTAAAAATAAAAATAAATTATTCGCGAAATACACACATTGTCAGAGATATTCTTGTAATATAATGACATATTTTCGAGGAATAAGAAATTTTTACCTGAGGATCTAACGTCTAAAGCGGCATAACATTTACGCGGTTGCATCAATAATAATTTGCGCGTTAATTTAAAGAAAATTTTTTAATGTGGAATAAATTACGTACCATTCAGGTTAGATATTTTATATATATATTTTTTTTTTTTTTCAATATTTTTTTCAGTTTCAATGCGTTTTATAGAGGCACCGCCATCTTCTTAAGTTGCATGTATTTGAGCTTGCATGTTTTGTTATCTTTTTATCGGAAATTTATTAATGTTACATTATTTTGAAATTTGAAGCGTGATATATTGAAAAAATCCGGACAGGTGAGATGGTGTAATTGTTTTTGTAAGAGAGAGAAACTTCAAGCAGTTATTGCGAAGTGATAAATTATTTTAAAAAATTGGCAATGAATACGTCATTTTATTTAAAATAAATATACACATTAATCTGTACGAAATTTTCAAAATCATTTGCATTTATACGCACACGCTTGGATTACGAGATATAAATTTAGTTGTGGCCGTGCGTGAGTTAATTATAGATTCTTATCGATTAAATTCATTTTTCATTTTTTTGAACAATAAGGACGAAAAGATAACATTGCCTTCCGTCTCACGTAAGGATCTTGAACGATACACGGTCATCTCTAATCCGGATAATCTCCTTGAAAAAATAAATCAGCTGACTCATACTGAAAAATGAATCAACATTTGTACTACTAACGACGCAAAGTTTGTCTTGTGAAAATTGCCTTTTCTATCCATCTCAATGTCAAGAATCTTAAAGAGCCTTTCTTTTCGCAACACAATGTAGATGCCCACCGTGCATGATAATAACTCTTAAACCTGCTTATTCGTTTTTCACGCACAACATAATACGATACCACGCTCAACAAATTACTCGGTATTTTGCTAACAGAGTTCTCACACTTCTCCAAATTCTCTAGCTTTTCTACAATACAAGATATAACGTACCTCTGAATATACTTTGCGTGTAATAGATTACATCAAATATTTGTAAGGCAACGTCCTAAAAAAAAAAAAAAAAAAAAAATTGACGCTTCAGAATACAATCTGCCTTGACAATCTCTCTTTATGGGACGCATCGCAACTCGATGTTCTACGAAGTGAAAATGCGGATTTAAGTTGCGGGTCAAAAAGTCGGGTATTGAAGAGGCCAAAGTGCTTGTAAAACGCTTTTACAGCTCGAAATCGGGCGCGTTCTCCCTTAAAATCTCACGCGACCGAACAACCCCGCATAATTGCATTGTGACGAGAGGCGCGCAACAAGTCGCGCACAAAGCCGGACTCACAAACTGGGTGTAAATAAAAAAGTCAACGAGGGATTCGTTCGGCGGGATGAAATCCAGGAGAAAGAGAAAGTGTCGCCTATCCATTTGCAAAGGCGGCCATTGATCCCATAAATAGGATCACCTACCTTAGCAAGGGCAGGTAAGACGCGGCTTGCGATATAGCGCCGA
>JBCAUJ010000024.1:1717353-1730124 GCA_038406275.1 Cataglyphis albicans
ATCTATCATATATCACACAACCAGATAAAATATATTAAAATGAATTATTTGTAAAGAGAGATTTTTATATTACGAGAAATTACGATTTTAATTCCTCCTCTCTTTCCTGTATTGGAAAAAAATTTATTCTTTAATCATGCTATTGATACAGAAACTATGTAATGCTCGTATTACGCGTGTGCAAACACGCTCAAACGCACACGTGTTAACACGCATATGCGTGCCACATAGACGGTCTCTCTCGGGCCCATATAACCGGCTCTCTTCGCCCTTCCAGAAGCTCCCTCCTGCCCACCCCCTCCCCTCCCCCTGCCCCACTTCGTTCCCGCCGACCTTCCGCGTACACCTCCCGCTCCCCTTCTGCCGTTCTCTTTTTATCCAGTCTCCCAGTACACGGGAGGAAACATGGCCTCCTCACATGGGCCAAACAATGGCGGACGCATGGGCCCCAGTCCGTTATTTGCCCGCTCGATGAAGTAGAGCTTCGGCTACACAATGCTGTAAGTTCTTTTTTTTTTCTTTTTTTTTCTCTCTGTACCGGCCTTCCTCTTTCTCCTTTGCACATTTTCTCTCTTTATTGGCTCCCTTTTCGCTGTCTCGTTGTCTTATATAGCATCTGTCGCTGAATTTCGATGCTTGGCAATGAATTCTTCAACATTTCACATTCGCTGATTGAACGAAATCAATTATGTCTGATTGTAATAAGGTAATTATTATCTGAGAAGAAAAGATGATATGAATATTTAATATATATTTATTTGGTCCATGTAAGAAGACATATGAATTTAAATATATTCAACTGTCATAAACATCTTTATCTAAAGTAAAAAAAATAAATATCTTTATCTAAAGAAACATTTTATTACCTGCTTCTTATTTATTCTATATTTATGTAACGCAGATCATTTATGATATGAATTTTTCATTTTTATATTTTTTCATCATAACTTAAGTTAATATTATTTTAGATAAAATACTTCAAAATTCATGAAATAAATAATGTTTTTACACAAATTGCAATCCACTTTCGTAGATAAAAAAAATTTGAGTAAACTGTTTGAAGGTAATTGGCTCGCGGTCACATGATGGCGGACGTCACAGGATCCAGTCTGTCCACCAACTCGTGTTTCGATAGAACTCGAGTCGCATAATGCGGCGAACCGTTTCTCTGTTCTTCCCTTCTTTTCCTCTCATTCTCTCATCCTTTTCTTTTTATTCCCTGGTCTTCTGTATTCGCGGGATGCCGACTATCTCGGAGAACTCAGACTCGCACAGGCGCGAGTTAAGTGAGACGTGGCTAACCTATAAGAAACGAGAAGACGAAGCAGAGCTCAGGAAGAGAAATTATGTCACGCGTTTTCTATCATTGAGAAAAGGTTGTAAAATTTTTAGTACGTACTTCTGATTAGTATTTTCCTTAGCTCGCTCTCTCTTTTGCGCGCAACTTTTATTTAATGTCATTAATTCCTTGTTATTTTGCAAATATATATTAGCATTAATATAATATATTTAAATATATTCTATAGAAATTCGTGTGAAATGTAGATTACATTTCGATATTTTCACACCAATGAACTGTAAGAATTTTAACGCCATTAAAAAATATTTGTATATCTTGCTAACTTTTGTCGTAAAAAAGCAATAACAAAGCTCATCGAAGAGAATTTAATTCGCTGTTTAATCATTAACGTGTCCGCTAATTACGACGATTAAATAATTTCCACCAGCTCGTTTAATTTCATCGATCACTACTGGCCTCGTCGAATTGATGAGAATAACGGAGCGAAATATGTCACGGGACGCGCGATCGTTACGTAATGACACGATGACAGGTGCGTCGCACACGTGTTTTATTGCATTCAGATAAGATCAGCGGCCGACGCTCGCCGCATATAACTTATACGAGCAATAAGTCGTTACAATTTAGATGACGATCTCGCAGCCCACGGCGGACCGAGGTACGTTCGCGGTGTGTTTGTCGCGATCGCACTTTCACACCTTCAATTATATTTATATCGCCGATCGCTCGTACAACCCTCGTTTCGGGCTGTTTAACGCAGCGTGTCTAACGATTGGACTATCATTGCGCCGGTTAACATGGTTACCTGCGTTTAATCCATTTCTCGAGTCCTCCAATTTTAATTGAAGAATTATTCCCCGTGAGAAATATGGAAAAATAATGCATTATGAGACACAAGCGCATCGCGTGAAATGTTCTCTTTATGTGTCTTATCTGATAAATGCGCAATTTGCGCGACAATTTTTTTCTTATAGAACGAGGATAGATAATAAAAATAATATAATAATAATTAAAATATAATAAAAATAATTATTATTAAAATAATAATTTAAATATAATAAAAATAATATAATAATAATAATTTAATAATAATATAATAATTAATAATAATTATTATTAATAATAATTATAAAATAAAAAATAATAATAATTATAAATGATAATTATAAATAATAATAATAATAAATAATAATAAGAATAAGAATAATAATAATAAAATAATAATAAGTAATAATAAATAATATAAAAAATAATGTTTTATGTGTATGTGTGTGAAAGTATCAATTACCGACTTAGAAAAAAAGCTCTCATCGACATTATGACTTTATAAATGTGTTATAGACTTGAATTGTTCCTTTATCATATTAAATTCAGTTTTCAAGGGGCTTATTCTCTCTTCCGGTACAGACGGCAACAGAAAAAATTACGAAGCATGATTTATCGGAATATCGTGCCCCTTGCACGCGATTAAACGAAAGATACAGGCTGTCGCGTGAAATATTCACGAAGGCATATACGGGGAGATGATGCTTATTCCAATATCCGATATAAATCTTGACGGCCGCGGTATATTAATATATTCCACGGCTATGTGGTTATTTTATAGGTGGCTTGAAGAAGGAGAACGTGAATTTTTTTATCAACCGCAGAACCGATGGACCGTACCGGCCCCCTCGTGAGAGCCCTCATCATGGTTTAGTTCCTACTTAACTCGGATTATATATGTAAACGCGACCAAATCGTTAACTATCTTACCTGTATTCTCTACACAGCCTCCGGTTCAAAAGAAATTTAAAACCATGGAATGTGGCCGGATCGCCGTTAATAGCCTGCGAAGAATCATAATTCTTCGAGACTGTGTTATTTGTATTAGCTATTTCTTGAAAGCAACTCGCTGAAATTAAGTACAAGATAGAATCGTCGAGTTTCTTATCTGGAATCAGGCATTTCCGGAAATTTTTACGAAAACATTTCTAAGGAAAACTGCAACAATATGGTTGTAAGAATTATAGGTGAAATTTTTTAAATAAGTTGTGAGTGAAGAAGAAAGATCTTTACATCAAAAATTATTTTTAATTTTTTAATTTTTACATTTTTGATGTAGAAATTTAAAAAAATTAAAAAATTAAAGATAATTATATTTATCATTTATGCAAAAAACTAAAAAAAAAAGACATCAAAAATGTAAAAATTAAATTTTTGGTACACGTAAAAAAAATATATTTAATAAATTTAATGAAAAAGGCATGTATAAAAAAATTTAATTCGATTTAACTAAGTCTGTATATATCATTAAATGATATTGTCATTTTATTTTTCGCTTCAATGACACATGTTCTGTCCTATAAATTATCCCTTCAATCGTAAGTTGACGCTTGACTCTCAATAAAGACAGAAGGGAACCGACGATGTTTGAATATCTGTCAATTTAAAATTGGACAGCGATACGTGAAAAAAAAAAAAAAAAAAAAAAAAATATCCCCTCATCCCTCGCGAAGGGTGAAAATGGTGGGAGTGAAAAAAGCTGCTCGGTCCGCGCGCCGTACGAGGGGGAGAGAAAAAGAGAGAGAGAGAGAGAGAGAGAATTGGACCAATCGGTGGGCCCGATGGGCTCCAGGACGCGGAGCACTATTAATCCCCGGAGAGGATTTGCCATGGAGTTTTTGCGTTCGTGATCCGAAGCCGGGGTGGCGGGTTTGCGGTTGAGGCTGCGGTTTGATTTATCTCCAACCGCTTCTCACGCAACCGCGATAACTCACGGGCCCTTAATTTCTATTTTTCGCCTTCTTCCTCTGCCCCTCACCGCTCGTCCCCTCTCGACCATCGTCACCCTCTCCCCTCTCCCCCTCCCCCTCCACCTCAAGCTCCTTCTGCTCCTTCATCGCGATCGCCGAGGTGCTCGAGCTGGTTGCGTTTACTCGATGCTGCTTACGTACAAGCGACCTCGATCCAATCGACCGACATGAATTAATCGTACCGCAGATTCTCTGCCCCCTCGCCCGCCCCTCTAATCACAGAATGCGAACGATGGATCTGGACGGTAATGATATAGATTGACCCCTCCTCCCCCCCCTCATTAATTTCCCCGTAAAGTTCAGCAATCGCGATATATAGTTAGATAATTTCTGAACAATTGCATTCGCAACAATCGCGAGTAAAAGAGTTTTAACTTGAAGAATTGCTCTTAGGTCTCCGAGGTTGCTTTATATTTAAAAAATAAAGAGCGTCTTGCCATATAAGTGAGTAGGCGAGATACGAGACGGCGCGATCCTTCTAATTATCTCTCAGACGAATAGAGAAGAAGGAGATCCTGTAATTTTCTCTTCTATTGGACCCGCTATGGGAAAACGAGCAGGAATTCCGACCACAGAAAGTGGCGGCAAATGGAAAATCACCGGACGCGTTGCCTTATAGATTCTATCTAACCGGAAGTTTGCACCATTTATTTTCCCCGGAAAATGAGAAATTGACGGATCGTGGATCCGGGGCGGCGATGGCGCCGCCGGCAAGAATGAGAGAAAATGCGAGCGGCGCGTTGGAGCTCAATGGAGGTGAGACGGTATATGCAGAGGGTAGAGGAGGAAGGGAGAAAGAAGAGGAGCGGGGATATAAGTGAGAACTCGCAAATGACGATACGATGACGATGCGCGCGAGCTGTCGGTCATAAGAGAAATGAATAACGAGATGCCAGCAGCCATTTCGACGCCGCTTGCCTTGCCAGCAGGGTGTTATCGATTATACGACGCGCGCTCATGGCCGATCGATCGATCGGAAGGCACGCTGAAATTCGATGTTCCACTTGTCGGTTGCGTTATATAAATTATTTAGATAGTAATTAACCATGATTGTCAAGTAACAATCAAATAATGAATTTTTTTTTAATAATAAAATATTCGAGATATATTGTATATAGTTTTTTAGAATAGCCGATCAGATTTTTTTTGCAATGAAATAAAGTAACCATGTTAGATTTGCGATATTGTATTGACGGAGATCGATATCTTTCGTTTAATACATTGATCGCAACAATCTGCTTGAAATCTCACCATCATCAATCTTATCGCCAGTGATTGCGTATTTCACTAACTTAATTCAAGAACCGGGCATTGTCGATGGGAAAATTGGTAGCATTAAAGCCGTCCGTGTTTGACATATTACGCTCTCAAACTCCGCATTCACACGTTGAATTATGCCCGTTCGACGAAGAAACGAATAATTCGTAGATGAGAGAGAGCTGGCTGTTCTCCTCGGAACTCGGGGGACCTCGCCTAACTAGTTCTGGTTTTCAGGACCTTCAGGCAATTCGATCCTACGTAATTGCCTTCTCGGCTTCTCCTTGACCGGGGCTTGGACTCCGACAACGTATCCAATGATTTTATCACGTCATTTTCTACGCTTAAATGACTCGATTCTTTGCTTTTCTTTATGCGAAACTTCTTTATGCGCCATCCTTCTTCTCATCCTGGTCAGAATACCAAGAATCGAATCGGCAATCATGATCGAGGAAATTTAAAATACAAAAAGATTATATTAGGATTACTTAATTCTTGGTCGCAGAAAAAAATGATACCATAAAAGTGCCATACATAATACTGTTTTCACACTGTTAATACATGTCATTTTTAATATCTTAAAATTAATTAAGCTTGTGATAGCCAAGACGAATCATTGTTTGAAACCGACTCAATCATGACGTTCGTATAATATTTATTTGTGACACTCACGTGATTATGCGATACAATTTGCACATGTGTGCCAAGCTTTATCTCTTTCAATTTGTCACTCTCGACATGACAGAGCCCAATTATTATCTCCAATTAAAGAGATCATGAAACAAAATTTCACTGCTAATTGCCCGAAAGAAACGAGAACCACGCTATCAATCTTTACAGCTGTCATCTAGCGAGGTACTTTTTCAATCAAGTGCCACCTGAATTCACATTCCTTGTCACAGTCGCTCTCTCTCTCTCTTCTACATCGATCGCGAACCAAGACATCGATCATTTTATGCGGCAAATTATAAATATTTCTTATTACTGCATTTACAGTATTTGTGACTTTTACATTAAAAAATTTTTATACAGCGACAATAAAATTTCTGTCACGCCTTCTCTTTTAATTCGGGCGTAATCAACTTACAAGAGAGTACGCAGAGGTGCGTAAGAACATTTTATTTGAAAAATCACGGAGGTGTGTCGGCGGATATTGCCACGCTATTAGAACAAACAGTTATCGATTAGAAAATGTAATCGCGGCGGAGGATCTTGGCGAGCGAGAAAGCGATTTCGGGAGGAGGTGGAGCCTGGCTGGCCAGGGTGTGGCCCTCGAAATACCCCTCGAGGGTAGTTAGCACATGTAGGAAACACGGTAGAGGGGGCTGAAAATGATTTAGGTTTCTCGGATGTTGCGGGGAGAGGGGAGGGGGGCGCCGGGGAGAGAGAGGAGGGGGCAGATGGTGGTGGTTAGGTTATTCGACGACGGGGGTTGGTTTCCAATATGAGCCAGCTGACGCCTCGCACGCGGATCATCGCTGATACCTATGTTCCATTTCGATGGAAAGCGAGTTTATGCCCTACGTTTTTGCTACTGCGCTGGAAAAAAAACAAAAAAAACAACGATCTCTCGTACTTGATACCAGATTCGGGCCGCAATAACGCGGCGGCCAAGAGGCCCGGAATGAAAAATTGGTTCCTGAGGGAAACACGAGGGGAATTTTGTGCATGCTGCTCCCATATAATTCTAGAAATTCTATTGTCCAAGAGTCATCTCGTAAATATCTGTTCAGGATGTTCTCGATCTCGCGAAATTTCTTAATCAATTTGGAGATGATTTTTTCTCACCAAAAGACTGTACTTTGTGTATTTTAATTTCAAGATTTCTGTTAGTCCCTTGATGATTTTATTAGGAGAATAAAAAAGTGAGTGAAAAAATTAATTAATTAAATATAATAAATATATAAAAAAAAATATATATATATATATATATATATATATATATATATATATATAAATATAATAAATAAATAAATAAAAAGTGCATAATTCTTGAAAATTTGCAGTTTGGGAAATAAAATTTCAGTATTGTGTGAAAATTAGAAAATTATTTATTTCTATTACATTTACTTTTTAATTATTTATTTCTATTACATATGTAATAACTCTTATTTTTATCTAACCGCAAATCTTGTTCTTCGTTCTAAGTTGTGATTTTTAATTTTAATTTATGCATTACTATTTTTTATGCTTTGATGCATATCTCGTTCTATAAAAAAAAATTAGTAACTTAGTCTACTCTTCGAAGAGAAAAGTACGTAAAAAAAAAAAGCAACAGTAACGTACAAAGCAAGACAAGTACAATGATATACCGGAGACCACCGTAATTTTTCAAACTCATCTCTCTGCCCTTGCGAAATCGTCGGAACCGTGTCTCGCTCGAGCTGTCCAAATATTTCTGGTATAAGAACGAGCGGGACTGAATGGGACGCGCGTGTCATGCCAGCGGGATGCGGCGAAGTAGTCTCTCTCGATCCTCGAGAGAGGCACCCATAGAGCGCCCTTCGGGACGACAATAAAAGGATCCGCTCGGACAAGCGGCCGAGAAACACGGCTACCGCCTACTCGATCGTTTGTAACACCGGCATTGTCCTTGCCGCGATCGCTGTCGACCGCGTCACCGCAATGGTAACAAAGCACGCCAGCCGGGCTCGACAATGCGCGAGATTTGTCCGAACGACCATCACGATGGCGAACGCGTTGTAGAGAGCGATCCACGTGCGTTTGCACAGCTTTGAGTCCGCCGTGATCGCGGAGCGATCTTCTGCCAGGTTGGAAGAATCTGCGATTCTTTCATGTGATTCTTCTGCATGCATTATTTGTCGCCGCATGTGTACAGAGATACTTTACGATATCACATTGTGTATTACTTATGGTGGATTTATTTTTATTTATTTATTTTTTTTTCAACACACATTTGCATCTAGTTCTACTATTTCAAAGATTTATATTGAATCGCCTTTTAAGCTACCTTATGGCGCGTTTCCATTTCACATTGATTTTGTAAAATCGCTGATCACAATGTGATGCCATCGGAAATTGCTCTGTCTTTATCTTTTATATGATGTTTTTTGACACACATACACATTTAAGTCTTTATGATTCTTGTGTACATATGCGTCGTCTTCATTTTCCGTCGATGATCGCAATACACGTGCACGTCTCCACATCCGCTTCTCTCTTTCTCGATATCTCTTCTTTGGCTGTTCTTGACTTTCGTGCGAAAACAGTGCGAGAGATTGAAACTCCGGCTCAAAAGCTACACAGCGACACACAATGAGACAGGCGGCGCGAGTCGGCCAACAAGGCCGGTTTCCAACACCTGGCAGCCCTGGAGCGATTCGCCTTAGAAATCGGAAATACAAATTGTCCGAGGGTGGAGTGAAAGAAGTGTGTGTCGTGTAGCTGGGGAAAAACCACAAATCACCTACCCTCCTGCCGTCCGTACTATATACATTCTCCCGTCTTGCCGCGAGAGTGAATCCAAAATGGCGATAACGAGCTTCCTTCTTGCCTTCGACAAGCTGCTGTTGCACCGGTGAAAGTCAAAGATCCTATGTCCCACCGTCTTCCCATTGTCAGTTAACACGCTATAATGAAGCCCGCGTGAGGGCTTAAACGTCCATTTATTCCACGATTGTGTCGCTCTTGCGAATTTCAAACGTCAAACACGATTACGAGTTTGTTTCCCTTAAAATTGAAGCGAGAGATTTGTATGGAAGTCTTCTTTATATTTTCTTACAATTTTAGATATCCTTCGGACCCTCTGCCAACTTTGCGTATCAATTTTTATTCATATTTTTTTCACATACAAATTCTCCGGCTTCACGCAAGGTGTTTGTACAGATGAATAGGCAACTCGTTGCTCGGCTAGCGCCGAAATTAATTACGAGCCATAACGATAACGCGCTTCCTCCGCGTTGGCTTATCCCCTTCGGATGCTAGCAACGATTACTCCGTTTCGCTCGACTGACTTAATTACGACGCTCGTACCGTACCGCGCGTCATATTTCTCACCGCAACTTGTTCGCCAAACGGACGAGGCCAATTATTAGATAGTATGTTAATGGGACGGACATACACACGCGCGGTTTACGAGGTAATATATTAATAGGATGAACGCGCGAGGTAATTATTTTCGCGTTATTATTCCTTGCGTGCTTCCTCCCCGCCCGCTCCCGGCTCCTCGCGCTCACGCCTACATAGTAATTCGATTCCCTTCGCTTTAACGCGCGATTTCTCCTTTCGCGCCAAATTGAACGTCGTCTCGTTACTTCGCGAGCCAAGTCAAATCCACTCCGCGGAATAATAATCGTACATCCCTCGCTTTATGCCCGCATCGCCTGCCATTCAAGCCCCTCTCACAAGCGAGATCTCGAAACCGTTACATCCTTGGCACGCCAATTAGCACTATGGGCACAGCGGATATTTATTTCAATCTTCGTCGAGTATCGCCGTATTTGCGATATATCTTTCCCAGAAATTGCCGGATTTGTCTCCAGCAGCTTCCCTGATGACGTCGAAATTTTTGCGATCACGAAAACCGCGTTTTATGAATATATCTCGATCTGTAAAGCTAATATTTAATTTATTTTTTATTTTTTTTTTTTTATTTTTTAATCTACTGGAATGAGATTTAATCTTTAAAGCTTGACATTATAATTATAATTATAATAATAGAGTAAAATTTAATCCTATTTTATTTGTATATTGGATTTTATTTTTGTTACTTATGTTCTCAATGAAGAGACTTAGGTTTAAATAAATCGAATAATAAATTATTCTATTAAATATAACATAAATAAAAATTGGATCTGAATAAATATTCAGACAGCATGAATTAAGAATTAATAAATGTAAAATAAAGTATTGTAAGGGCATATATTTGTGAAAAAAATTGCAATTGAAAAAGTATTTTACTTTGTAAAGTTATTTTGAATTATTATATATTAAATTTGATGTTAGATTTGATATATATTGAATTATTATATATTTAATTATTATCTATACAACAAATACAGCGCAGAGATCATTGCTTGATCGTGACACTTGTTTCTCTTATTTTATACATCTATGAAAATAAAACAAAACCAATTTTATGAATCCGCGTATCACGTCGATCGAGATCCACCAAAACGTTTCATCGATCGCATCCCAAATCGATCCCGATCATTAAATTGATATCGCGATCGAGAAGAAATTAAGCTTGTCGCTTGGGCTGGCACTGCTTCGAGTAAGGATCGCGAGCACGTACAGAGAGAGAGAGAGCCGATTAGCACTAAGGCCGTGTTATATTCCCGCGGGCAAGGAAGCACGAAACGGACGATCGTACCCGAGGACATAATTTACGCCGAGAAAGGGCGGGTAGCGACAGCATTAGTAGCTAAGTAGGACCCTACGTTATTCTATATCCCCGCGAGGATTGCGCGTATATACAGAGAGTAAGAGAGAGAGAGAAAGAGAGAAAAGACAGAGACTCGGACGATCCTCTTCAAGGAGATTCCTATCTACCGCTGGCAGCCGCCAAGTTGGAGAACACCGAGAACCATTCAGATTATAATCTTCCTTCCTATAACCAACCGAGCCGGGTCTTTAACGTGAAAAGGAGTCGCCCCGGCGAGAGATGCTGCGTTCGTTGTTGCTGTTGTGTCCTTGTGTGACGTGGTACCGCCGTGGCTTACGCACCAGCGACACCTAACCTATCGTCCGCTATTATGCGCAGATGAACGGACTATTACCATTTTGTCGAGCGACTTCGGCATCCTTTTCTGAATTTACGAGAATTCTGTAGGCACGGTGTACCACAAATATATATTTTCCAAAACGCGAAATTTATACGATATGTCAAAAGACACTCAATTGACATTAAAGAGAAATCTTTCATTCTTAAGTAATTAATTTTTTTTTATCCATCTTGATCTTAATAAAAATTTAATCTGCGATTTAAATTTGTCAAAGTCACGTTATAAATCGTAATAATATTGAGAAGAGAAAAAAATCGCTTGAAAAGTATACGAGATAAGTATTGGGACACCCCGTATACACGAACATATGTTAATATGAAACAACGATCTCACGAGGCCGCGTGCTCGATATAAGGAGTGCTTCTGAAAAAAGTCATATCTCGGTCCAGTATTGTCGGCAATCATAACAACGGAGAATAACACCGGGAACCATCCAGATTACGATCTGGCCCCTTAACAAGGCGCGACTTTAACGAGAGGAGAAATCGATTCGGATTGCGTTGCCGTTGTCCCGAACGCGCTCGCGCATCCGTAAACGAGATGCCGAGATTATTACCATCTCATGTGAGAAGTAGCCCTCTTGTAGCATCCGGTTCTGCTGGTTGGATATGTGTGTGTGTGTGCGTGCGTGTATCTATGTGTGAGTCACCTTACTCTTTCGTCGCGAGGCGAGTATTAGGTTGCACTTTTTACGATTATTGATTGACAGATGTTTGGAATTTATTAAGATTATTATTGCAATACATAATTGGCATCTTTATTATTATTTTATTATTTTATTGATTTTTTTTATTTTATTGGCATTTTATTATTTCTATTGATCGCTGTGTTTAATAATTAATTACTATTAATTACTCATTAATTTTATTTATGATAACAAATTTGGAGAATAAAAATTCTGCTGACATTAACGATATACCTGGTGCTCTCGAAGCGCGCGAGACTTACTAATATAAGATAGTCAACGTTAAGCACATCCATCGGTCAACGGCGAACGTTACAACCTCATCGATGTAAGCTGTAAACGCGAATGTCGGGAGGAGCGTAGGCAGGTATATCCGAATATATTAAAGGGACCGTCGGGGACATTAGGTGGCCGGGCCGGTGTAGTCGAGAGATGCAACGCGTCCCACCAATTAATTAGACCCAAAATGGCCACCGGCGAACGATGGACCACCATTTTATCTCAGGTATACCACCAGGCGGATTCGACGTTAAGCGTCGAACGTAGTCGGTCGTAAAGTAGAGATAAGTCGCCGCCTACCAGAAAGGATCGCCGAAACGGCAGCAGCTGCGCCGTTTGGCAGATATTATGGCGCCGAAAGGGGGCCGGTGGAGGATAAATCCCGACGCAGATTAGATCACGCCGGTCTCAAGTTTCCAACATTCGGGAAGCGGGCTTCAACATTTAAACTTTCCGATATCGCTGCCCGATGCCGGCAATCTTTTACGATAATATTGCGCGCATCCACCATTTCTCGAAGCCTACTTCCGGTAAGTGGCTAACCAATCGACGTGTAAATATTATAATTTTATTAATTTTCCCTCCATCTATGTTTTTTTATACAACATATACAACTTCTTTAATTAGTTCCGCAGAATATTTTTGATGATTTGATAAATAAATAAAAAAATAAAAAAGAAATAAAAAATAAAATTATTATTAAAATTATAA
>JBCAUJ010000024.1:1730224-1737724 GCA_038406275.1 Cataglyphis albicans
GAATATTTTTGATGATTTGATAAATAAATAAAAAAATAAAAAAGAAATAAAAAATAAAATTATTATTAAAATTATAAGTAATAATTTTAATAATTAAAATGTATCATAAAGCTAATTAAATTTATTAATTTATGTTATATACGGACGCCTTAAAATAATTGATCAAAAATTGTTTTAAAAAAAAATTCAAAAAATAAAAAATAGAAAGATAAAGTACCTATTGAGTGCCTTTCCTAGGCCAGCTCTTAGCCTTAACTGGCTGATAAAAACTCTTAAGAAATTCCTGGCGTTTTGTAAAAACTTGATCGGTGAAGTTTAGAATCGACCGGTCGCGATAATTAATCGCAAAAATTTTATATCACAAATGAAAACGTCATTACGAAGTAATAAAAAATACAGAGACACAATTATAATAAAATGTAATTGTAGCCTAATTGCAAACGCGATAAAATGATGATTACATTTTATCATGCGGCATTAAATCATCCAAACTCAAATTGTTATACGCGTCGCGGAAATAAAGCGATCTTAAATTTCCAGAAATTAACAAGCAAAAACAAAATGGTGATTATAACAGAAGATATTAGAAGAATCAATATCCTTCTCAATATTTGATCCACAAGCCTTATTAGGGACAACTAATCCACGCTTCTCGTTTACCCGAAAAATCGAAGGTAAGGAAAATCTTTCAGTTATCACTTTTGTTATTACTTTTCGATACCGAACAACATACGTATCGTACAACATATGATACGACCCCCGGTAAGGCCGGGGAAGGGTTAAATCGACGCGACCCCTCGCCAGAGCACGTAGAGCAAATTATTCCCGGACCGGATTTCGATGACGCGGCCGCGCATTAACGCTCCCCGCTCCCCGTTAAAGGGAGGCATTACCGGGCACTTTATGTACCCACCTCGACCTGGAGCACGCATTCCTGAAGCGCAGAAACGGCACGCACGACGCGGACGCGCGAGGGATGGGGTGGGGAGGGGGGGGGGAGTTTTATGACGGGCAACGAAAGGGGACGATGTGCCTGTGTGCGTGTGTACACGCGCGCGTTAATCACCGCCGTGTTCGGCCGTGTATTCGGCCAACTCGAAACAGCTCATCGAATCCCGCGACGCGGGAGAGGCGCGAATTCTCGGTCCCCGCGCGCTCGTAATTATCGGCCAATTACGGGCGCGGCGGACGATTAAAAGCGATTTTCGCGTACATGCGATACGGCCGGAGTCCGGCGATGCGAGAAAAACGCACGGCATCGCATCGCGCGATAAATGCGTCGCGATCCATAAAGCGAGGATTCCTTGTGCCGGCCCCTGTCCTCTCCTCTCCTCTCCATTTGCGACGCGAATCAAGAGAGGAGTTGAAGTCAAGTGATAATAACAAATTAATCTTGAATAATTGATTAAGGAACCATTGTAATAGCTGATAAAAAAAAGTTATTTTTAATGATTTTTTTTTAAAATCACGTTATTGACATTACATGATTTAAACTATCTTTTGTGAAATTTTTTGTTGAAAAATATTAATATTTATAGCTACAAAGAGAGCCTGCTGCGAGCAGACTTAAAAAAAAAAAACGGGCGCTTGAAAGCTCTGAAACAAGAAAAAAAAAGTATTTTCTCAAAATATGAGACAATAGCTTCAGTTTCATGTATAAAATTTTTGATTGAATAATTTTTTTTTTTTTTTTGTAATATTAAAAAACAAAGATCAATGATTTTGGAACTTTCCGCCATTTTGTAACAAATAATTTTGTATTTAAAGCCATACGTGGAGGTATTGTCTTATATTTTAAGAAAATATTTTTGTTTTTTTGTTTGCTTCAGAGCTTCCATTGGCTCTGGAAAAAAAATTCTTAAAAATAGCCTTTTTTTGTCAGCTGTTACAATGGTTTCCCTTTGTAACAGCTTTTTCATTTTTTTCATTTTTTTCTCCTCAACTTGTAAAGACATCAAATACATTTGCGATAATTTGAACAATTAATAAATAATCATACAGCTCTCTTATAGCTATCTATATGTAGCTTCTATAAATAATGTTACATGTCATATATAAGTACAAATAACGTAATTTTCACCGAAGATTTGCGTAGACGGAATCGAGATAGAGACGCGAGCTCGCTGAATGAGAAATATGCAGATTCTGTTGGTTTTGTCCTTCAACTTACAAGATAATTAGTGTCCATAACCGGAAAATTGCTAACGGCCGCGGTATGACGCGCATGCTTATCGAAATGCAGCGCGAACAAGAATTTCCTCCCTACTCGTACTGATAATTATCGCTAATTACAATACGCTGAAAAAAAAAATAAAAAACAAAAAATTAAAATAGTGTTGTACGCGCAATTAAAATCCGTCGTGAGGGATCTATAAAGTAAATAAAATATTAAATTTACCTTATCAATTATGATGCAGTTCAGACAATGCGTGCAAGGAAAAAATGCGAGCGCATAATGCGAAATAGAATAATAGCGGAAAACATGAATCCAGAAGATCTAGATATCTAGAGACTCTCTCTCTCTCTCTCTCTCTCTCTCTCTCTATTATAGGTTTACGCGCCGCAGAGAGATTCAATTAAGATACAAGCAATTATTCTAGCTACTATTAAGGAGCTACCGCTACGCTAGTTCATTAATTACTAAGTATGTAATATGATAACTAATATGATAACTCTATGTGTGATTCCTCTTTGCTTGATTTTTTTTACAAAATATCTTGTTCTGCATTCAAATACACAGCAGATTACATATGATACTTTGCATGTATTTGAAACCAGAGATATTAATTATGCACGTATTGATTAGATAAAGTATTAATTGAATTATGCATATTGATTAAATAAAAGATATTAATTAAATTATATTAATAAAATTAATTGAATTAATAGAATTAATTAAAAGATTTATTGTTACGTATATAGAAATATTAATTGATTATGTATAATATAAAGAGAAATATTTTGATATTTGATATATTAAATTAGCGTTTTTAATATAATATCTTAATTACTGCTGCATTTTTGCTATGACATATATGTATATCAATTATATCAAAATAATAAAATAATAAAATAATAAAATATATCAATAATATCGTACGTTTAATGTCTATATACAATATACAATATAATATACATGTAATTTAAACACATTTTTAAAAATGTATGAGATAAATTCTAAATTTTTTTCTATTTTTTTTTTTATGTCATTAGATAATTTATTTTTATTTAACATCATGAACTTCTTTATTTCAGATAAAATTTCATGAACTATTCAAAATCTTACAAATCAACTTAAATGATTGAAATTAATAATTATTGTAAAATATTTGTATTTATGTTCTTAAATTGAAAAATTAGTGTCAACCAACGTTCTTTCGGTTAAGATCCTGTCTAAAATTAAAACTTCCATCTCAACTGTCATCACTAAAGTTTATCGATACCTTACATAAATGCATATCGAGCGTGCACAAACGCACAAAGTGACAAACCGTCGATTGTAAAAAGCCACATGACATTTAGTGGAACATTATGCTCGGCTTGACCAGTGTAACACATCATGAAAGCGAAGGACGCGTGTATGCACGTGTTAACGTAAATAAATTTCTCACACACAGCCATACTTTTCGCATAATTTTCTTACGTCGATGGGAGCGCTGATGCTTCACTGAATATCTGCAGTTTTATGTAATTGAGGCATATTAACGGCAGGAACGAAATCAAAAGTAGACTGCGTGCTCCTGTAGACTTTCTATGTAGGCTGAATTTAATAATTTCTGGAAACAGAAAAGAGGGAACTGTAAAGGGCACGATGATAATATAGTATACGCATACATATATATACATATGACGCAAGATTAGAGTTGCGCAAGACTTGAAACAATATTTGTAAAAATATTATATTGTCATTGAAAATTTTCGGAATCTTGTCTCAATCTTGATTGGATGTTCATAAGAAAAATCTCGTCTTGTATTGCCTCGTCTCGATTTTAATAACAATTTTTTATTTAACATTGAATAATAGTTTAAAATAATATATAATCTTTATAATATATAGTAATTTAAGATAATTATTTATGTCATTTGTTTACTTCACAATATTATTTATTTTGTTTATTGCATTAATTGTTTTTCAATTTCTTAATATAAATAATTTTTATTTATCAAATAAAATCTTTTAAATCTGTAATATATATTTTAATATTTATTTAAATAAATATCTATTTAAATATTTACATATTTTTTAGCTTTTTTTCAAAAACCAATAATCTTGACAAGACCAATAATCTTGACGATCGTAGTCTTGCTATTGCCTTGAAGAATTAATTAAAAATCTTGTATTGATCTTGCCTCGAATTTCGAGACGAGACAATGTCAAGACTAGTCGTAATATCTCCTGCAATCTTACGCAAGATCGAACCTCGCAAGAAAGGAAATCTCGAGGGTGGTAGTTTCATCGTTAAAAGGGATAGGGTAATAATGCAATTATGCGCGAGCGTCCGCCACGATTCCTATTAGGAGGCAATATTTTAATCCCAAATTGAATCTAATGATCCCGGTAATTCGGCCGGCTTATTATTCCTTCAGGCAACAGCGAGATAAAGTAGCGCAGATGGAAGTAACGATACTTGCTGCAAAAAGTTACTTTCTCTCTCCCTCTCTCTCTCTCTCTCTCTCGAGAGAGAGAGAGAGAGAGAGAGAGAGGAGGGGGGGGGGGAAAGACAGATAGAGATCGCTCGACACCCAAGTGTTGAAGAAAAAAATTAACCCCGCAGAAATATGTATGCACGACGCTTATTAAGAGCACGCGAATATTTGGCGCTTGTGGCCCCTCTGTACCGATGTTGGAAACTTTGGAGTTTTACTACGGCCAGCAGTTTTAATTTCCTTCACCTATCTACGTCTCTAAATAAATTCGACTTTGTATATTTATTGTATAAAAATATTGTTTGATTTATTACGCCTAATTACTTTTAAATAAATAAAAAAAAAAAAGATAAACAGCTGAGAAGTTATTGTAATGTATCTTGAGAAATGTGTCCGTGACGTCAGCGTCCAGCGATTGGCGTTGCCTGAGAGAGGAGAAAAGCGTCTCTCGGTACGTCATATCCGATCCGGCCACAAGCCGAGAAAGCTTCCTCTCGTATACTTATTTCGGTGAGGCCTCGAGGGCGTGACGAGACGCGAGGTGAGGCCGCCTCGAAAAGAAAAGAAAAAAAAAAAAAAAAAAAAAAAAAAAAAACTGATTACAGATACCCACGCGCAGCACTCAATTCAGATAATGGAATGACTTGATCGTACCACCGCCTTCATCTTCGCGCGCGTACATTCATCCACCATCAGCCGCCAAGGCCGCTTACCTTGACGGAATAAATTGGCGCGTAGGGTGCGTCACCTCCGATTTTAATAATAAAGCAACAGCGGGCATCCGGCTCTCGAGTCTGCCCTCTCCACATCTCTTTCTCTCTCACTCCCAAGTGCGTCGACTTAATCGGAGGATTTAATAAGACAATGATTAATTACGTTTATTAATTACGATTAATTAATTACGATTTTCTTTTTGCAGTAATGATGGAAGATCGCTAAATAGTAAGTCAATTTTTAATGGAAGAGGATAGTAAATAAAATAAGAATTAGGAATTAAGTCATACTTTAAAAAAATTGGATGAAATAACTATGATAGTAGTTTATAGTTATTTAATAAATAAGGATAAAAGGCAATATAAAATTTTCAAATAAGTCCAAGGCGATCAGACAATCTCAGACACGTTTATTCTTAAAATAATATTACATTCGACCTCTGTAAATGTAAATAATAATAACGCAAAGTAAACGATAAGGAGCAATATGTCATATTTATCAACATTAACGTCAAGATCTGTCAGTGTAGGATACATCAATCTAGATTCTAGAATATCAAGATTATAACGGTTGCATAAAATTGTGGGGCCCTAATTAGGTACGCGATGCGGCGAGTTGGCGCCAAATTGCGTGCACCTTTCACGCGAACGAGAGGAACCCGTCTCTCGTTCAATCATTCCGAGATGAATCACCCTGGCGAACTCTCCCGAGAAGACAAGACATTCTCCTCTCTAACAGGCCACTCTCCTTACCGCCTCCCGTCTCTCGTCTTCTACCTCGACTACGGCAAAAGGAACGGTAAGAACAAAACGGCGTCGTCATAACAAACAGGACGGATTACATACCCAGTAAGAACCGAGTCGTTTATCCACCTATAATTTCGAGACGCAAGCGATCATGCGTGGCAATCGACATTAAACGAACATCCGCGTATTTGCATCTAGAGAAGCTAATGGCTGCGCTTTTTGCGTGACAAACAGAAAAAAATAATAAATAAATATAAATATAAATATAAATATAAATATAAATATGAATATAAATATAAATATAATATTTAAAACACGATTTTGATATTAGATTTCAAATATATAAAATAAAATTAAAAATATAAAATATTCGATAAACAATAAATAAAAATAAGTAATAAAAATAAAATGATATTAACAAATTTAAAATCATCTTGTCCGGCGGTATTAATTTGACGCGGATATAAAAATACAAAAATGATTTCTCGTGCAGATAAAAAGTGCGCAGACGCGATGTGGATGTACAGCTGAAGAGCACTGCGGCTAAGCCGCAATATGGCGGACGAAAAACGATCTAGCCCGTCTCAACTGCATAATCACTACACCTTTCTTTTACGTTTCTCGCGAGCAGCACGGCCTGCGGCGGCCTTCCTACCTCTTGGTGCTCTTCACGGCCCCTAAGTGCTTCCCTTACCCACTACCTATCCGTCTCTGCCTTCGTCTATCTTCCTGTACCTTCTTCGCCTCGCGCCTATAAGCTCCATTCGTTCTCGCCCTTTCCCAAAGCGCCTTAACACAGGAGACGCTCTTCCTCTCAAATTACGCGGGGCGTCTTTCTCTTAATTTATTCGATCCTTTATTCTTTACATATATCACTTCAGCCCTCTCTCAACCTCTACATTCCTCGGATCTTCTCGCTGACTACCATATCATCTACCAATCTCGTTATCCGATAATACTCTTATTTCTTTTCTAACAGAAACTATCAGAAAATAAGAGTTGTTAGCGTCAAAAATTTTCTCGATTTATCAATACAATGTTACGATATTTAAAAGAATATAATTGAATATAATCATTATATTTTAAGAATAATTTTTGACAAATTTTTATATATGATTATATAAATGAATATAATATTAATCATAATTAATTATTTGATTTATGTATATATTGCATATCAATAATAAATAATATATAAATATAAATAATTATATAATACATATAATATTTAATAAATAAATATAACATGTTTTATTAGATTATATATTATTTCAGATTTTTACTGGCCAAAAATTAATTACAAATAACTAAATTGGTAAAAAATAACATGTCACAAGAAAAGTATTCAAGAATGTTAAGATATATAATAAATTTACTCATTGTTGAATTTGTT
>JBCAUJ010000024.1:1740224-1792437 GCA_038406275.1 Cataglyphis albicans
TCGTGCATCTTCTACCCTATCCTGACCTATTACCGTTCGCATCATTAATTTTTCATTCCTACACGACGACGACTCAATAGAGTCGTTCGCGATCGACTGGAGACACAATGCCACCATAAATAGCCTCGACGAAAGTGCCGAATTTTCCTTCGGGGCTTATCGCTATTATTACGATCACGAATCGCCCCGGAGCGACAGACTGTAATTGCCGGACGTGCGAGAAGACCTAATGGCGCCGCCGAGGCGTACAAACTGGATATTGATAACGCAACACAGATATGTTAATCTAGGATCTATAGCAGATGTCATACTTTTCGTTGTCTAGATTGACAGTTCATCAATTTTAGATGCCCGCGTATAGATATAACTTAGTTGAGATATAATAATATAATTTATTTTGAGAGACTATTAAAATAAATATTATAATATGATAAAAAATGAAATCTTATCTCAGCTAATTGAATTAAATACAATCGAAACGAACTGTAGAAAAATTAGTTATGTATTATCACTAATTTAAATAGAATGCTGAATTAAATATAGAAATAGGTAAATTGATAAATATAATGTAGCGATCGATTCTACAGCTGTTGAGATTTGACATTTGAAAATCTTAACTATTAACCTTATACGCTATTTTGCGAAAAAAAAAAAAAAACGTTTCTATAGAGTCTTCTGCGAACAGTTTGGTAGAAAAGAAAAGTTCGACCTAGTCTTCCTACAGTCTAAAAGGAAGATAGTTATTCTTTGGTGATATTTTTTTTTTGTCCATGGATAAATATAATAGATGAAAGACGCCGCCTGTTTTGAACGGATAATATTTTAAAAGGTCAGTGAGATAATTATCTCATTTTTCGCAAGAAACGGCGGGACTTAAATATTGTGATGCTCGTTATATTAGACGTTTCCTAGGACGGACGTTCACAAACAATTCGAAGGATAAAAGGTAAGACCGACAAGGTCCACACGGTACATTACGCAGAAATTTGTAAAATATATGTTATATAATGTCTGCGATAATATGCATACAAACGTTTCCTTATTCAAGATAATATTACCTTGAATGCAAGAAAAAAGCTGTCATCTATTTTCAATTTTGAAAAAGAGAATTTTTTTTTTAATTTGCGATATATACATATCCCTTGTGATATTATATTCTGAACTGCTATTTTATTTTTGCTATTATAACGGCACAAAGTTTTAACATGAAGATAACATATGTGTACATCAGTCAAGTCAACTGTACGCATGAAAATTTACATTTAAATTTAATTATACTCATAAAAGTATTTAAATATAAAAATAGAATTTTTTATATATTATCATTCACTTGAGAGATCGCCCACATTTAATTATTGCAAACATCCAAGAAAAAAATTTCTATGTATGTGTCCTAAATTCATCATATTACAAATCAATCTACCTTGTGAAAAGAGGCATTTTCGAGATAATTACCAGAAGAAATGAGTTCTATATCCAATTCCAACGAACGAACACTATCATTTGCGGTAGTTCACTAATTTACGCCCTGTTTTTTTGCGACCTTCCAAAGATCATTGACGTTTCGTTGAAGGAGCAAGTGTCTCATGTGTTTATATCTGCGGTGGAAAATTTCGAGAAAAAACGCGATCTATCGAATTTATCTTTCAGTGAACAATAGTGAATTCTCAGTATTAAATTGTGAATCTTTGTTCGTAATTAAGATGCTAATTATATTGCAATGATTAATATCCAATAAAGTTCTAAATACACAATATTAAAAAAAAGTAAATAAATAAAGTATCGATCAATAAGATATTTACAATTATTGCACGCCTTTTATCTGGATCATATTTTTATATTCCACAACTAAATTATAATAAAGTTCTTCAAACGTGCGCATATATGTGCTAAAAGCAGTTATGAATATTATTAATCTAAAAATTAAGTAATCTAAAAATTTGCCGCTGAATAAAAGTAGCCTTTAGAGAATTCTATCCATTATATAACGCGATCTCTACATAACATCTCTACACGTTATCGTTGTCTACCGGCCTAATAATGCATAATAATAAGCGTTTCGCGTTCGCGTGCACACATCGCGCGCGTTGCACAATCGTCAGGCACCCCCTTCTGGAACTCTGAGGCGCGTAAAAATGTAATAATGGAATAGTATAGTTTATTGCCTGTGTCAAGATCGTATCTTGTTCGTTATTGTTGGAGAAGTTCTTTGTAGAGCGGCAGCCGAGCAAGGAGCGGAAGAATGAAGTGCCGCGCCGGCCGCCGCGGACTCCTCGAACATGGCCGATGACGGTCTTGTGAGGGGCGAAATTATTCTCGCTTGGAAAAGCGAAAGTTTCACCTCCTTCGTTCCTCTCGCGTAATTTTCTACCCTCACTGCGAGATGCGCTTTCGCCATTTGACATACGTTCGCGATGTCACCCTGAGATATTTTCCGCATTTTGAGCGCGATATACGTCTGAGAGATGTCTCTGGAAAAAACATAAAAAATCTGTCAAATAGGGATTCTTTTATACCTTGAGGGATCAGAGAATTTTCAAGAAATTTTATTCAGAAATTAATTGTCAGAAAAAAATTTTTTTTATTCTTTTTTTTGATTATTTTGCTTTTATATTGCAAATTGTAAGTAGTAGACAATTCGTTAATAAATTAAGTGATGAATTATAAATTTAAAATATATTTTAAATATATATCTATCTCTTTTTATTGATATACGGATATTCAATTTTTATCAATTTTAACAAATGTTTTAAATATTTTAAATACGAATACATATTCTTTACTTTAATTTTTAATTAAAAAATGAAAAAAGTTATGCAAATTAAAAATTTTTATCTCGAGAAATTATGGAATTCTCGTGAAATTTTATTAAGATTCAAGGAATTTTTTTTTAATTCTCTCTTTAATGATTTTGTAAGCAATTAATAATTTATTAATATTAATAAAATTTATAAGCAATTAATAATGTCAATAAATCAAGTGGTGAATTATAAGTTTAAAATATATTTTAAATATATATCTATCTCTCTCTGTTTATATACATATATTCAATCTAACAAACTATTGAATACGCAGTATTGAATATACATTTTGTATTTTAATTTTTAGTTATAAAAAAATGAAAAAGATCATGCAAGTTAAAAATTTTTATCTTAATAAAAACTATTCAGTTTTTTTTTTCAATACATTTGCAAATTTAGCATATGAAACTTGGCTTTATGTTTTTCCTTTATGTCAATACAAAGCATTAGAAAACATGTATCAAAAAATCTTTGAATATTCTCGTTACTTGGAATTTTTAATAAAAATACTTGAAAAATCAGGGAATCTTTTTATAAGATTTCAGTAGATATCCTGGCTAAGCAGAAAAATCACAGCTAAAAATTATGGCCGACTGAAATTATCAGTCAGCCCGTAGTCGCACGCGAGACACGTAGTTTACTTACCGGTCCAATTACTACGTCATTAAATTGATACGCGCACCACGGGATTATAATGGTCGTTATCGCTCCTTCCCGCTTCATCCTCGATTCGGCCATAAAGCAGATTCCGTCATCAAAAACGCATCATTTACCGGAGTCGCATCTCCAGTATAATTTTCTCGTTATAATGCAATGATTAAATCCGGTGTCCAATCTCGTCGAATCTCGCTGTCGTTTCCGACAGATATTCATCTGCAATGTCGAGAAACGGAATAAGAACGAAAGCCAGCCACGCGATACACATTCCGAATAATGATGCGGACAATGATATTATTACGCTCGGGCTTGCTCCTAATGCATCGCAGATGCATCTCGTCGAACGATGCATCCTCGACTCGATCGAAAGACAGATGTTGACACGCGAAATCGCGATATACGGCTGACGATATTACTATCACTACTTCTTGCTCTTTCCCTCGCGAGTGCATGGGAATCCATCTGATCGGACGCAGAAAAATATCATTTCAAAAATATTAAAAAAAAAAAAAAAAAAAAAATAGCGTTCTCAAACTATCAATTTAATATTTTGTCTCTCTCTCCTATCTCGAAAGATACCTCATCGATCTTACGATGCGAGCAATCGGGATGCGGATAATTGATCGAGCAGTCGCCCTATACTTTCGTAGCTGATGATGCAGCGGATGATTCTTACACTTGATGCACAGGATCTCTCAAATAATCTTGTCTGCTTATTTGTTAGAAATGCAAACTCTTTGACGAAGTTGGAAAAAATATGAAACACTAGAAACACCTTCCTCTTTTTGCGATATGTCTTTCAATATGGAATATCTCGATAATGAAGCCGTAAATTAAAATTTTTTCTGCCAACTGCATCTGAAACGAGATGAAGGATATAAAATTTGATCACCCTGTACATACTGTAATAATATATCAGCTGCCTTCACTGATCATTAGCGATTATATCCTGTGCGCAGGCTAAAGCGCAAGCGAGTAATTTTAATCGTGCATATCGTGCATAGAATTTATCACGCGCCTTATGTTTCCCTTTTTTTTTTTAAATGAGATCTAGATCAATCTCTTCCGATCTGCATCCCGATCTTTCTGATCGAGCCACCGTCTTCATTACCATAATGTACGAAGATAACAGTACACTATTAACCGTGAGAAATTGAATCGATTTGCCTAATAACAAGGTGCTAAATAAGGGCCGCATTGATTATTATTGCATTGCTAATCGATCGTAACATACTCGGCGCATTAATAATGCACAATTCCCGTGTCGCATAAGACAGGACTTATCACCTCGTAATAATGAGATTAAACAAATTTCCTTCATTACAGATAGCGCAAGTTTCACACACTTGAAGTGCAAGTATGCAAAATAACTCGTTCTCTGTAAAAAAAAAAAAAAAAAATAAATAAATTTCCTCCATTTAGTTTTATCTACGTCGCATAAAAATGTGGAAATTTTTACCGCGTATTTTTCTCAAACAAACGACTAAAAATACAAGTGCGAAGAGAAAGAGAGAGAGAGTAGAGAAAATTCAGATAGTAAAATTTTAACAACGCGGAATGCTCGTTACGTGTCGCGCGCGTAATCGGCTCGCGCTTATCACTATCCGAATTACAATCGCTCGTTATCACGCCAACACGCGGCAAGCAATTTTTCTCGCACGCGCGACCGCACGATGCAATTTACGATTAATGCAACATTTTTTTCGCAGCTGCGCAGTGCTGTCGCCTGTGCACGTATTCGCCAGCGATCGTTTTCATCATCGTAGCATGTGCCTCCCTCCCTCCTCCTCCTCCTCCTCTCCGAGATAAGAGAGGCTGCGCAAAGTATTATATCTTTTTCACGGGCATCAAGTTGCACTTTCAGTATAATTTTGTCATTAACTTTCTTCTTCTCTTCGTTCTTTGCGTACCCTTTTTGCCTTCCATCGCGTCACTTTTATTGAAAAGTTGACGGTAGGCAAAAATAACACAGGGAAGGAAGAGCAATAAAAATCTTTTAGCTGAAACTATTTTTCTTGAGAAATCTCTATGTATTCAAAATTGCTTTATACAAAAAATTGCGCAAACTATCGCGCGCGATAATTCAAAATTTTTTCGAATTTTCCCAGAATAAGAAAAAAAATCACAGCTCGATACTTCAAAGGTCTACGCTCTTATATACCTTTGTCTAATATTAGAAGAGATTGGCAAATAATTCCGAACAGGATTATCCCGCGACGCAGCTTCAGAGTCGAAGCTTAAGTCTTTTCTCATTAAATCTCATAGATCCGCCCCTGACGAGGCAGAGACAAGAAAGACGAGAAGCCGGCCGAGCGTCGATGGAGAAGAACGAGGACCGCGGGTCCAGCGATGATAATGATTCCGACGATGATAGACGGCTCGTTATTACTATACGCGTTCGCGCGAGGTGTAGAGAGAGGGATGGGGGGAAGGAGGGAGGGGGGGGAGGGGAAGAGGACAGGACGGCCGGCTCTTGTTCGTGTTTTAGAGCTGGGAGCGATTGGCCGACGCCATTACTCACACCGTTTGCGCCTGCCACATGGTCCGATAGGTCTCTCCTCTCATTCTTACCTTCTCCTCTCCTTCCTCTCCCTCCATTCCTCTCTTCACGCTCGCTTCTGTCCACCTCTCTTTTTAACCCCTTCGCCCTCTCTCCTTCCTACCTTTCCACCGTTCCCTTTTCTCTCTTCGATTCTTTTTCTCTCGCACGATATTCCTGTTTACTTCTTCTTCTTCTATCCTTTATGCCCTCCGGTTCTGACTTTCAAGCACGAGATCTGACGGCTGTATCGTACCTCTGTTTCTCTCTCTCTCTCTCTCTCTCTCTCTCTCTCTCTCTCTCTCTCTCTCTCTCTCTCTCTCTCTCTGTTTCTCTTATCTCTTCTCCTTAGGGTGCGTATTTTATTTGGCGCGCCCTTCAATTACCTCGTACGCAATTCGAATGAAGAAGAACAATTGCTATATTAGATGCACGCCGGGTGGGTGTGTTAATACATTTTACTCGTGACGCTCGCAGCCGCTTGATGTAGCGATTTATTATTTTCTCCAACGCATATATATAAGAGATACAAGCCTGTTGCGCCGATAGGGCGAGTCTTTCATTTCTCCATGCACGTTCGAGAAACATCAGTTTATTAAAATCAAATTTGTACCCAATTATGTATACCTACAAATATTTATAAGAAAGTTATAATGAATATAAGAATGTTAATTTCAGAATAAAATGTAAAATAAAATTGCGATATGATTAAATTCGTCAAATTATTAATAATACGCACACCGATAAATCGTCAAATCTTCCTAGAAATGAAGAAAATAAAAACTTGTGATTTTTGTATGAATCTATTAAAATTGTATCAAACCTTTTTCTCGATAAAAAGTGAAACATTCAGAAAATTTAGCTATAAATTTACGCAGATCGAAGAGCTACATTAAGGATCTATATGTCATATGTCGAAAGATTTACAAAAGCATGAAGATTTCGAAGATTGTTTTGCTATTTCTTCTGTGCAAAATCTTGGAAAAATCTAAATCCAAAAATCATATATTGTAGCACTTATTAATAAATTCTCGTTGTTTTTTTTGATTTTTTACAGTTGATATTCACGATCAAAAAAAGAAATAAATTAGGAAAAATATTAATTACAATTATTTTCTTTTACGAAGACGTTAAAAACCATATTATTTAGTGATACTTTAATTCTTTTTATAATCCGGATTTATTTATTTGAGTTTTCAAACAGTATAAACGTAGGAAATGTTCTTTTTTTTTTAATTTTGACTAAGTTTTTTTGCTACTATTGTACAACCAAAACATCCCCTTACGTAGAACGTTTCACCTAACACGAACAGCCTCAAAGAATATTGATTCGAGATCGGGAGTTTCTCTCGTCGCATTGGCCGGCTTCATTACGTTGTCGGTGTTTGTTTGAGGCATGATACGACATGACGGTCGGTTTGTACGCGACATTATGAAGATGTCCCCGACGTACGGCGAAACGGCGACGACGGCGGCGTGCGAGGCATTTACCAATACATTTCTACGCTTGACTGTGTACGTGCACACGGCGATACAAGATGCATACGCGCGTGCACACGGGCGTGCCGACGCGGAATCGCACGCGTGTGCGTGCACACCGACGTTGCACGCATTATTTGATGGCACTGACATACGTCTTCGCTGTCAGCCGATCGTTAAGGGAACAATCAGAGTCGATCTCGGCCAAGTTGGTCCTCTTCCTATCTTCCTCTCTCTCTCTCTCTTTCTCTTTTCTTTCTTATGCCGTTTATATATAGGCGCGCTCGAATGATCGATATCCATTGTCAATATCCTGATGCGAACGATGGCGAACTATAAGCAATATATTTGTCGGTATATCTTACTTATGAAAAAACATCTTATGAAATGGTAGTGATAAAGAGTTAATACGGTGTTCTCTCGTTTGCCAAAGATATGAAATCAAATTGCGATTTTGTACTCACTCTTTTGTAGTCACTCGCGCGTATGTGTGAAGGGAATCGAAGGGAACTCTGATGAAATCTGGAAAGAGACGGGCGACGATCACTTTCGGGAAACGCAAATCCTGCGAATCGACAAAACTTTCGGTTACACTCGATATATCTCAATGATTTGGTGATTTGAAGGTTCCCAGTGATTTTCCAATACGATCGTGTATCCCATCGCACATTGCGAGATGACGAGACCGTTTACGTACGATCCCAGGTGCTCTCCCGGAACCGCTTCTTCATTACGTGACAATATTGCGAACGTTTCTCGCCGGCAATAATGCGCCGTAAGATCCATGCCAGATGTCACCGGATAGCGGGTCATATCACGAGACCGAGACCTCAAATATTAGAGGAGAATCCCGGACGTGGGGGGCGCGTCTCTCCTACGCGGGTAATATCGCGCTATCCGACATCGTTCTTCTCGCCCTCGCGCTCTTCCATCCCGCGGATATTCGGCGACGACACGTGCGCGAAACGGCTTATAAAACTTTTCACGAACATTGCCCTGCCGCGGTGTGAGATCACCCTAACCGCGTTTATTTTTTTTCACGATCACATTAGAGTACCGTAATAAGTATGCGATATCAGCAAGATACGCGTTATATCTGTGATCGAAACGTCGCAAAAAATATTTATAGAATACCGGGGAAAATATAATTAATATATCAAATAATAAAAAATCCAAAACTTATATAGAAAATGTTTCTATGTCTGTAAAAATATATACATAAAAGAGAGAGAGAGAGAGATCCTTTTTATTTCGAAAATATATGATACCTTATCATTAGAATGTATTGTAAAATTAAAGCTTATTATAAACGTGTAACATATCTCGCTCTCTTTTTCTCTCTTAAGCCAACTCTAAAATGAAAAAAAATATAAATCTCTAATAATATATTATTATGATATTGCATAAAATATTGATATTACAACACACCTACACAATAAAATAATTATATTATAACACAATAAATAATTCTAATATATTATATAAATATATTAAGTTATAACATATAATATATTAATTAAAACAAATTATAATAAATCATAAAATAAAATGTCAATACATTTCGCGACAAGAGAGAATTACAATTTTTTTTTAATCAAGTTCTTAATTTATACAAATTCATAATATTTTGTATCGTGTCTGCTTTTATTGATTTTTAAGTGTACAAAAAGATTTACCTCTCAAGGTACAGGGTGAGAATCCAGAATCAAATCCAAATCTGCGAACTATAGATAAGTCCTTTCCACGAACCACTAACGCAACCTTTCTCTCGCACTATGACGACCGGAGCTTGAAAATGTAGAGAAAATGCTGCTCGTGCTGCTATCTCATGGCAACTACGTGTATTAATCAGTAAAATGAATATGCCTGAAATAATGATAAAATTTCTTTTAGATATATTTTATGTCATCTATATATTAATTTCAAAATTACGGTTATCGCAAAAATAATCATTTTTGTCATATTATTTGTCTAATCTTATTATAATGCTGATTTCATAATACACTATATTATCAACAGATGATTTCTTTTATCGAACATTTATATCTTTTCTCTATTAAACGCACTTGCAATTTTTAATATTTTAATATTCAAGAAATATCTTATACGTATATCCAACCTATATTTTTTATTTATTTAAAGTTTTTATTAAAACTATTGTAAAATATTTATTAAAAATATTGAATTATGAATAAGACACTTGTAATACTAAAAATCAATTATAAAATATACTAAAAAATAATACTAACAAAAAATTGTATATATTATATATAATACTCATATTTAATTATACACATATATGTGCAATTGCAGTACTGCTCGATAGCTTCCTTATAAAGCCTTATAAAGCCTATAAAATGGCGATCCATTGTGATTGGACCATGGCTTGGACATATAGTGATCTTAATGTATTTATTTTTCTTTTCTTTTACACGAATTTTGTATATACATGTGAATCGAATTTCTCGAGACAATTACAAGTGTATCCAGTTTTCTCGATGTCATAATCTCTTTTTCAATCGAATAAAAGGAAGAATGGCATTTTCTGTGATGATGTGCGTACGATAAAATTATGATCTCGGAACGTCAATTACTCGCAGTACAGCCTACTTCTAAGCAATTTCATCACATTGTCAATTCCTGAAATAAGAAAAAGAAAAAATATTTATTCTCATTTTCTTGTGTATTCACTGAACATAGTTTAACAATAAAAACTGTCAGTCTGCCAAGATATTCAACATAATTTTCATTCTGATAGAAATATATAAGCGAAACCTTTGAAGCACAATCATCATATCATATAATATATAGAACATATAATATATAGAAATATTAAAGCATGTGAGATATAAATGCATATTTTATAACTTACCATAATAGCATTGACAATGTCATTTTGATTATTTTTAAGAGCTTTAATAGCTTTCCCTCGTGATACATTAGCTTGACACATAACCAAATCAACGTCTTTCTCCTCTACACCTGTTTCATCCACTTCTTCTTCCGATTCTTCTTGTATAGGAGCAACAACCTTGTATAACAAAATGAAGAAATAACATTGTACAATATTGCACACTCTGGCTGTGTTTCGATATTATTATATGCCAGTATTGAAAATCTATAGTTTATGTCACATTCATTATAGATTTTCAATACTGGCAGTAATATTGAAATATGGCTTCTCTTTTTCTGATTAATTTTTTCCAAATAAATGTATCTCAATTATAATTAAACATATCTTACCGTAGTACTGCCACCAGCTTCAGTTGCTGGTATAACTGGTGGTTCCTTGAATTTCTCAGCTGCTGCAACCTGAGCTTGCTGGCTGAGATCTTCAATCTATGAAAAAATTGGTTGCAATGTAAAACTTATATTACTCGAGACTAATACAAATACAAATAATTATTAAATATCAGTCTGCCAAGGTATTTGTCAACATTTGTTTTCTGTTTAACAATATGCGAAACCGTTAAATCATCACAAAATAAATATATAATGTTTATTATTAAATAATAAGCCCAAAAGTTAAATTTCTTACCTTGGCTTCACCAAATACTATATATGTGTCCGAAGCTGGATTTTTCAAAACATCTGGTTTATTTATAACAAATAGAATGTTCTTTGATTTGCGAATAGTCACTCTATTGACTCCTTGTACCTATGCATACAAAAGAAAAATAAAATTATTATATATGCAAAAAAGTATATTTGTTAGAATATTGAATATTTTAATAATTGATATACCGGTTTCAATCCTAATTTGCTCATAAGCTTCCTGGCCTTTTTTTCACCGCGACTCTGCTTAGCCTTAGACACCATATCAATGGGAAGACCAGTGACAGTTGTGCCAGGAAACCCGACAGTGCCAGGAGTGCCTGCATCTTCTAATTCTGGTATAGTATCATCTGAATCTGAATCAGTCGCTGAGCCGATACCTACCAACTCTACCTTGGTAGGCTCTGAACTAGCCGCCTTGTCAAGTTCTGTTAACTCTGGCATATTTACTGGCCTATAAATGGAAAAATAAATGTATCATTAATTATAATTTCTATCTAGACAGAAGAGTTAAACTTAGTATAAAAAATATATGGAGCCCTTAAAATCTATTCACGTGCCGAGATAATTATGTCTTATCTAAGGCATGTCTAAGTGATTTTCGACTAAAGATATATTTATTCAAGATAAGAAATTACACATTTAATTTTTCATAGAAAAAAATATCGCATATAGACAAACAATCATTGTGAATTTTTCGCACGATTATTATCACAGGAATCGGATGGTAATTATGGCGTCCGACAAAGCTACCCGAACAATAGTTCGCTAAACACACTAATTCTAATTTTTATACAACTATCATGATACGTTACAGCGTATCGATATCGACTACGGATCTCACGCTGTCGCTAAAAATCGTAACCGAAACGACTCTGCAGAAAGATTCTACATCGTTATGTAGATAAAAATTCACAAATATGGGGTTTGTCGTTAAAACATCGATGCAACTCGTATCGATATCAATGACAATAAGATGTATCATGCGATACTATTAGTGCAGATCTCAAAATCAATACCTGATCTAGCGATATACGAACGTTTTTCGTAAGATTATGCAGTGATGGCGAAAAAATTGTCAGATTTACCTCAAGCTACAGTCCGCCGACGAACGAATATTATTTTTATCGCATAAACTGAGGTCGATTTACACGTGCGTCTCTGCGAATACAGCCTTACTTTTTTGAGAACGCCATCGAACGATCATTCTTATGGCTCTTACACATTGCTGCGATGCGGACTGGTTTTTTGCGCATGCGTGCAGCACATATTGAAATAAAAGAATTACTCAATATATTATTTATCTATTTTAATACTTGAAATATGGAAGAAAATATGATTCTTATATAATTCTTAGAAACGTGACGAGAAAACCAAACAAACACAAAACACAAGTCTGACTAAACACTCTTCAAATCGATAATGCGCAAAAGGAAAATTTCGACCGGATATCCTGTTATTGACTAGTAACATGTCCCGCGCGGTAAAAAAAAAGAAACGTTAGCCAATCATTTTCTGTTGTAATTTACAACAGTTAAAAAAGCGGGAAAATTAAATAGATTATAGGTAATAATACATATATAGAGATTTCATAAAAATATTTTTATGTGATAAATTCAATTACAAAAATTGAGTATTGCGTCACGTCTCTATTTTATCAGATTCATTTTCATTTAATTCCTTAGATTCTGATTCTGGAGAGTCAGACGTTTCGCCTGGTCTTTCAACTACTTCAATATCCGAATCTATAAAATAAAAAAAATACAAATGTTATATTTGTATTTATATTAATATATTGTGTTTATACTGATATCTATGTGCAGTTTTTTTTTTTTGCTTATATTTTACTGGAAATAAAGTGAAATAAAATCGTTCAAATACATATGTATAGATATATATAATATGTATAGATATATAATAAAAATCGTACGAGCCTTAAACACAAATTTTTAATTTCTCAGGATAATAAAAGCTAGATGCAATGATAGTGCCCTTTGACTTTTATTAAATTGCAAAATTTAAAAATATCATACCTGTATCTGATTGTGTACTTGTTTCCAATTCAGCAAGTTTTATTGGTTCTTTATCTGTATTAGAAGTGGGTTCGGATGTATTCCAAGTTACAGCACAGCTATCAAACTCTAATTTTGGAGCAAAAGGTTTCTGTTTTCTTGCAGGATTCCAAAAACTACAATAGCAACATCTGAATGCTGTAAAAATATATGTAATTTTTGTAGTGTAATGTAATTTTAATAATATATTGCTTATATTAGAGAGCTATATTTTAGAGAGAAAATCTCTATTCTTTTGGAAAAAAGCATTTTACTAACCGATATATTCAAACTCTTCTTTCAAAGCCATTCCATTATGTGAATTGCATTGTCGACAAATTAAAGCATAGCGATTTGAAGGACCATCACCTACTAAGTAATCCACCAATCGATCAATCATAGTCCTTTCTTGTGGCAACACAGGTCGTGGTAATGGTAATCCTAAATTATAAATGCATTCATTTATTATTTCTATATAATTAATGAGTTTATAACATATGCACCTAAAGCATATATGAGTAAAATACAAATTTTATAAATATGATTACATATTGCATTTACTTACGGAAACCTATGGAGGCGGGATTAATTATTCTAGCATTAGATGAAAAAGAAGTATTTAGAGACTGATTAATTGGTCTAACATTGAGGGTCACTACACCAGGACTAGTTACACCAATTCGTGCATTGTGAGTTGATATGGGTCTTCTTCTTAATTCTGAAGATCCAGACACAGGAGATACAGCCTGTGTTGTAAGACGCCGAGGTGTTTCAATCGGCGTTGACAATTTTGGAGTAAGCTACAAACAGAATTATTAATTTCATATCTTTTATATATCACATGTTATTATACATATTCATACATAAATAGTATATATTTTTTTAGGGTAAAACTATCTTTGAAACTATCTTTTGCAATTGTCATCTTATTTTACTTTTACTTCAGACATCTTATATATTACAAGTTTTGACAAATACAAACCATTGGACTTAACTGTAAAGAAAAAAAAATATAAAAAATAATGGTATAAAATTATACTTGGAAGAAAAGAATAATACAAAATAATATAAATTATGTAGTTTATATTTTCTAACTTATTTTAAAAACTTTATTTATTATTTAGTATTATCATTGAATAAATTGAATTGATTGACCTCAAACATGATTCAGCTGATATTTCAAATATATAACAATATATAACAATAATATGTGTTTACTCACAGGTGTCATGTTTAATTCGTCTGGTGCAAACTTTAATAATATTTCTTTAGCTTTCTTATAAGTTTCTGTTTCAGTAACTTCATTTAATATTTTCTTTTTCTCTGAGACAATCGTAGACAGTTTTTCCTGATTGTTAGTAATTTTACAATTATAGTACCATGAAACAATTTTCTTTATTACAAATATTCTAAAAAAAGAAAAATGTATATTTGATTGTAATTTTCTCTATATAATCTATATTAAGTAAAAATATCTCGTAATTAAATTTTACAACATAACTTACAAAATTGGAAAAGATAGTAATAGTGTTATAAAAAAGAGCTGATTGTATAATGTAGCAGGAAAGAACCAGAAATAAAAGATGAATGCTATCATGATACAAAGAACAACTCCATAAATGATGATAGTTCCCACTATTTTCTTATGTCTCCGTTCCATAATCTGTGCATACTGTTGGGTCTCTTTAATTTGCTACAAAAAAAAGAAAAAAATGCTGTTTTACGATGCTATTTCATAATATTACATATACACAATATTACATAACAAGATTAAGATAATACTTACTGCGTCGAGATCTTCTAAAATTTCAATTGTTGTCTTCTTTTTCTGAAAATCATAAATATTATCTCACAATGTATCTTACAATTTATCATGTATACTTATCATAAAAGTATTTTTCTACTTATCGTAAAAGTATTTTTTTCACATAGGATGTTCATCAAATTATGGCACAATGACCAATGACATTTGTTTTTTTTGTGAAAGAAATTATATAATTATACAGACTAAATTTTTTTACAGTGCATTTTCAATAAAATATTAAACTGAACATATAACGTATGTATAGTGTACAAATAAAAATTATAAAATTGATAATGTTATAAAATTGATAAAGTGCAATTATAGATACAAGTAGTAATTTATTTTAATAATTGATCTTAAATAATGTTATCATCTATAAAATTTATATTTTTATATTTATATTATATTATATTTTATTTTTATATTTAAGTATATTTGATAGACTTTTAGTTGCAATTAATATTTGACTAAATTTAAATAATAAGAAATAAGAATAACAATCCAATATTTAATAAATATATTATATAAATTTAAATCCGATTTTTCAATTTATACATCATACTAATCTTCATATATCCATAATTTCTTTTGTGACATGTCCGAATCAGAGCAAAGTTCTTCATTGAATGTTAATGCTTAGTTTTTACAGACTCACTACAGAATAAATTTAACAATCAATTTTTGTTTACTCATGAAAAATGGCGGTAACCAAGGAATTACATTGTATGACGAAACTTCAAGAATGAGAGAAAGAGAGATTTACAGGATTTTTAAGCAAACAAAATATATATTTTCATTCATATATAAATAAGCGATTACAATCTTTTTTCGTTCGCAGCGACGTTTAAATAAATTCTTATTTCGCGCCAAGTCTAACACAGCCTTTTACAACTTTGAGCCTATCGTCATCCGGCATAAACGGATGCTATAAATAGACATGAATGACATTTAAAAATATTACTCAGCGATCGTCTATCACGGTTACATCCGCAAAAAGTTAAACCTGCGGGAGGTAAATAAGATGCCCTTGTCTGACGTGTACATACATTTAACGAATTTATGATACTAACCTCAAAGGACACGAAATGTCAAGAGAGAACAACAATCCTTTAGGACACGGTACTCACCCGAAATCTCGGCAGGATTATCCCCATTTTAAATGATGTTACGGCGAAGACGGGCGAGAAGGTAGCCTCGAAGATCGTCGATCGCACACGCGTCGCCTCGCACCGAATCCGTCATAAAAAGGATCCCTCCAATATCGTTTTAAAATAGCCCTCGTCCTATATGCCTCGTCGAGCCGGCTGTTCCGCTCGATTACGCTCCAAATTTAAATCTCGCCGCGCGTTTTTATCCCGATATTTATAGCAGGGATCGCGCCTATGAAATCGTCCGGCGCGTAGTCGCTCGATTAACAATCGCTGTAACGCTCGGCGCGAAAAAACAAGGTACGAGAAGCACGGTGCTTCGACCTATCTGTCACCTGCCCGTTCACGTTTGGAAGTTCTCAGCAAACTACAGGCTGTAGACGCATTCGATATTCGATCGCGCTCCGCTCTGATTCGTATGTACGTGCATACATACACTACTAGCGCATACAGAGGCGAATGTTTTTAATTATGATAGTAGATATTAAAATGTGATAGAGATAGACGACAAAATGTAAGCTAATAAAAAAAGTATTTTAATGAATCCGTAAATTCCGTATTTCTGATTTTCTTAATTTATAGGCAGCACGGACACGCACCAAGTGGCGATTTAATCGACAGTATCGAAAAGTGAATATAATGGCGCTACCGTATAGAGGAAACGTCAACGTCCCAAGAGGAACATCCACGTGGCCTGTCGCGCGTAGGTCACTGTCTCTTTTCAAGGCTTCTCATTCTGACAATAAATAAAAAATATTTCTTTATTGTTGAACGCATCGTTATTTTGAAAGTGATTATTTTTTTACAAACACTCCAGTTATGAGTTTTTCTGTATACGATTCATGCGTAGCTCTGTGCAATAACGAACGCGTGATAATACACAATATTGATAATAGCACAGAAAACGTAATAGTCTTGCCCGATCTGGATAAAAACAAGAAAATAGACGTGCACAACAATGTGGATATTGAAACTTATCATATGATAACGTCTGTTACATTCTCGAAGGATGGAAGATACTTTGCAGTGTGCACAAATCGCAAGCAGTTGTGCTTGTATGAGACAAGGAACTCGAGGCTTCTATCTAATCGAACGCTCGCCAGAGCCGCGAGCAAAGTGAGATTCTCACCGTACAATGATATTGTAGTTGCTGATAAGGCTGGAGATGCTTACCTGTTTTCCACCAGCTCGCCAATGGAAAATGGAGTTTTGATCTTGGGCCACTTGTCAATGTTACTCGATGTACTCGTTACAGAGGATATGAAATATATCTTGACAACCGACAGAGATGAAAAGATCAGAGTCTCCATGTTCCCAAATTGCTACAATATTATATCTTACTGTTTGGGCCACACAACATTTGTGACAAATATCTCAGAATTACCTCACAAGAAGAGTATCTTAATATCATGCGGCGGTGATGGAGTTTTTAAATTGTGGGATTATAGGCATGGAACTGAACTGATGTCCGTAAACTTTTGCGATAAAATATCAAAATATGACATTGAGAAATTTAATCAAGATCTTCATGACAATCATTATGACGAATCTGTAGATATATTGCCTGTTAAGCATTTAAGAGTATCTTATCTTAGTAAGATGGAATCTTTAGTTATAATAAGCTTTTATAGTAGTAAAGTACTATTAGTTTATAACATTACTAGTAACAATGAAACACAGTTTGAAGCAAATTATTTGGAATCCTTAATTATTGAGGCTGAACCTATGGAATGTCTTTTAAACAAACAAGATTTATGGATATTAATAGATGCAGGATTACAAATATATAAATTTGAAAACAATAGATTTATAAGTCATAGTGCTCTGAATCACAAGATGAAACATCTTAATAAATCCTGGGAAACTCTGAAAAATAGTATTGTTAAACAAAATTTGTTTCCAATTTTATATAAAAGAAAATATGACAATGTACAAGAATATTTAGAAAGAAAAAAAATTCGACTTGCCAGCAATATTGAGTAGATTATAATATCTCATCATTACAAATGTATTATAAATACAATGTGTATTGAATATTTCATAAAATATATAAACATTGCAATGAATGAAGCCAGAAATAAAAATATATATTTTATAATAATTTTGTGTATTTATGTTACTATTTGTATGATACAAAAATCACCAATGTTAATATTAAGTAAACTTTTGCAGAAATAAAATTTTTATCGAGAAAGGAAGAGATAATATAGCAAAATAATGAATAACTTGGATAATATTGAAATTAATAAACATCTAATGTCACTTTTGAGAAATAAAATAGTAAATCAATTTGTATTGAATTACACAGGCTTATAATCTAGTTTGGATTCGAGTTTCTTATTATCAGAAACTTTTCTGACTGCTTTCATAAAATCTTCTTGTATTACATATTCTCTTTCTAATCGTATCGCAAACAGCCCAGCCTCTGTACACACATTTCTCAAATCAGCACCATTGAATCCATCCGATAGTTTGACCACTGCCTCATAATCTATATTTATAAATAATATATATTTATATTTTGAATATTATAAAATATGTAAAATTGTAAAACTTGCAGCTGACAAATTTCTTACCGATTTCACCATGTTTTGCAATTGGCAAGGCATGTATCTTTAAAATCTCTAGACGAGCTTGTTCATTAGGTAACGGTATTTCAATTTTCCTATCCAATCTTCCTGGCCGTAATAACGCGGGATCTAAAGTATCAGGCCTATTTGTCGCCATTATCATTTTAACTTGACCCAAAGAATCAAACCCATCCATTTGATTTAATAATTCCATCAAAGTTCTCTGGATTTCTCGATCAGCACTTGTTCCTTCCGAAAATCTACGGCCACCTATATATATATATGTAGAAATAAATATTAATATATATCCATATAAAATTTTTTCAATTTGAATATCTCCTTGTTAATTGTAAGTCTTATATGTACCCACCAATGGCGTCAATTTCGTCCATAAATATAATACAAGGCTGATGATCACGAGCATAATTAAACATCTCTCTAATTAATCTAGCAGATTCTCCGATATATTTATCAACAATAGCACTTGAAACAACTTTCAAGAAATTTGCATCTAATTGACTGGCAACGGCTCTTGCTAATAATGTTTTTCCAGTGCCAGGAGGACCATATAACAAGCATCCTTTGGGAGGAGTGATGCCGACTCTTTGGAAAAGTTCAGGATTTAATAACGGCAATTCAATAACCTCACGTAATTCGCGTATTTGTTCACTCAAGCCACCAATTGCAGAATACGTCACATCACCAGGATCTTCGTGAGACATGTTGTAAACTAGAGGATCAACCTAGAAAAAACAGCAACACAACAATAGAGTAAATTTTCAAGTTAAAAAAAGAATTAATTTTTTTACTTAAGGATTAATTAGAAAATTTCTCTACCTCACGTGGTAAATAGCGCATGATTGTAAGAGTTGTCATATCTAAAGCAACTCTAGTTCCAGATTTTAATTTATTTTTATCCAACTGACGCCGACATCCAACAACGTAACGTGGACCATTTGTGGCTTTTACAATGACTAAAAATAATTGTTCATTATCTTTAATTAATTATTTCATCATTTCTTGCCATATATTTGTAATTTATCTATATATTTAGTATAAAATATATCTGTTCATAACATTAAATACAATTTCTTTTTTCTACTAGATATGAATATTATTGCAATAAAGCTCAAAGTATTCATCATTAACATTAAATGTTTAATCAAAATACAGATTCTTACTTTTAAGTAAATTTTTTTTACTTACATTTTTCTTCCGTAAGTTGTTTTAATACTTCCCCAACAATCTACAAAATTGAAAACTCATGAAATAGAATAAAGATAACGATGAATTATTGATTGTTGTAGTTTTGTTAAAAAAAAGGAAAAATACTTGTCCAACACTTTGCAATGCCTTTAAGTCATTTTCGGACTTGTCATATTGCTTTGTTAAATCTTTAAGGTGTTCTCTCACTAGAAAAATATAAAATGTAATATAATATATATATATAAATATATCTTTATAATAATATTCTTTTTATAAACTTGTAAAATATACAATGTGATCAAGAAGTATATTAATATATTAGTATCACAATAAAAAGAATGTATCTATAAAATCGAATAAGAAAGGTTCAATGGCAGGAAAGAAAATGAGGTTATAAATCTCGAACTTTGCAATAAATATATAAAAATAATTATATATAAAATTCACAATATCAACTTACTTTCTTTGAGGCGCGACTCGACTTCCTTGTGTTCCAAAAGCTTTTTTCTGTAATCTTGAAGAGCTTTTTCTCTAACAGAATCCATGGCGACCGACATCTTTACTTATTTTGCTGTCTAACTCTAACTGTCATCGAAATAAAAAGGCAAAGATAGGACGCAGAATAGAAAGAAATTTTGCTGCGTCTTCCAAGAGGACGCAAGTGCACCGAATGAATTTACATGAATTGTTCAAACTATGCAGTGGAGTTGACGATCTTCCATGACGTATCGTCGATGGTGGATAGCGGAAATTTTCAGTCGCCGCGGTCAGCGGAGCGGACGATCTCGTCTATCGTTGCAGCGTGTTGTATGACAGACCGAACTGTCACCAACTGTCACATCATTGTAGTGCATTGTTGAATCCTTGCCGCGCGTAACAGAAAGACATCGTCGCGCAACAATGGCGATGGGCAAGGGTTTTCGCGTCTACGAGAAGCTAGACTCCCCTAAGCCGCACTCGATCATACTCGAACAACGGAATCGCAAGGAGACGCTGCTGTTCGAATCGCAAGCGGTCGCGGTCCTTTGTAAGTAAAAACGCTCAGATGATACTTTCGGATGCCCCGCGCCCCGTTGGTGCCAGTCTGTACGCTTGGATTATTCCGCAGCAGCATTTAACAAAATACATAGATTAAAAATTCAATAATTTGACATTGATATATAATTTATAGCTCCTGAAGAACATGAATTCCTCAAGCCGAAGTACACAAAATTGTTGGATGCGTATGGATGCCTAGGTGTTCTGCAGCTAAATGCAGGAGAGAATACACTGTTGTATCTTGTTTTGGTTACTGGATGCTTCTCCGTGGGAAAAATAGGGGAGTCGGAGGTTTTTCGAATAACACAGTCGGGTTTTGTACCGCTGTTCTACAGTCAGGGGACAGAGGATCGTGTGTCCGAAGTCAGGAAGGTTCTGAATTCAGGAACGTTTTACTTCTCCTGGTCTTCCGGACAGCAGGATTCACTCGATATCACCCTATGTGCTCAAAGAAGATGTAAATCAACAACTACGGATAATAGGTTCTTCTGGTTAGTACACATCATTTTTTTTAATTATTATTATATATATATATATATATATATATATATATATATATTATATGTAATTATGTACATAATAATATAAAATAATAATATATAATTATATAAAATAATAATATATAATTTATGAAAATATATATAATTATTAAAATACATATAATAATATAATTATATCAATTTTTTTTAATAAAAATTTTTCATAATTTAGATATGATTTTTATACTATTATTCAAAATTTTATATCATTATACAAAATAGAGACAAAAGAATAAAATTTAATATAGTAAATTATATTATGTTTATAGGAATCGAATGTTACATATTCATCTATTAAGATACGGTGTAGATACAAGTCAATGGTTATTAAAAGCAATGTGTGGTAGTGTAGAGATTAGGACTGTCTATGTTGGACACAGACAAGCTCGAGCAGTGCTTATGTCTAGATTAAGTTGCGAACGTGCTGGCACTAGGTAAGATTGTTTTCCTTCATTTAATGAAAAAAATGTAAGATATATTTATCTTCTTACTTGTTAATGTCAGGAAATATATTTATGATAAGCTATATCTATATATCTTGATAAGCTATCTTGCGAAATAACATATGGCTAATATACATAATCGCACGCACATATTGCAAGTGTTAAAACAAGATTGCTAGTACACATGGCCTGATTAAATGCGGCATTTCGTGCTGGATTATTCGGTTGTTTCTACTAAAATCGTATCAAAATTATCATTTGTTTAGATTTAATGTTAGAGGAACCAATGATGATGGACATGTGGCGAATTTTGTGGAGACAGAGCAAGTAATCTACATAGACAACGAAGTAACGTCTTACGTCCAGACGAGGGGTTCAGTACCACTGTTTTGGGAACAACCTGGTGTACAAGTCGGTTCCCACAAAATAAAAATTTCACGCGGTTTCGAGACCTCCGCGCCCGCTTTCGATAGGCATTTAAAGATGATCAAGAAACGATATGGCAAGCAGGTAATCGTTAATCTTCTTGGCTCTAGTCTAATCGGCAGTAAGGAAGGGGAAGCGATGTTGAGTCAGTTATTTCAAACCCATCACAATATGTCGGAGCACAAGGATGTTCCACACATTTTATTCGATTATCATCAAGAATGCCGCGGTGGAAACATGAAAAATCTCTCGAAGCTGAAGGCGAAGGTGGAAAAATACTTGGAATCGTTCTCTATGTTCTACGCGGCCGGTAATACTGTGATTCTCGAGCAAACCGGCACTATCAGGACCAACTGTTTGGATTGCTTGGATAGAACCAATTGCGTGCAAACATTCTTTGCGCTCGAGATGCTGGGTAAGCAGATGAGCATGTTAAAACTGATGGAGAAACAGCAGATGGTATCAAGATTCGAAGAGGTGTTTCGCCAGATGTGGATTAACAACGGCAACGAGGTCAGCAAAATATACGCGGGCACTGGTGCCATCCAAGGTAGTTCTAAACTAATGGATGGCGCGAGATCGGCAGCTAGAACGATACAAAATAATTTACTAGATTCTAATAAGCAGGAAGCGATCGATATTTTATTATTAGGTTCGACATTAAATACAGAACTTGCTGATAGGGCACGTTTGTTATTACCTTCCAACATGTTACATGCTGCGCCAAATCTTCTACGAGAGATGTGCAAGCGCTACAACGAATACGTGGTTACAATGAATCTTAGAGTGAGCGTTGGTACTTATAATGTTAATGGAGGGAAACACTTTAGAAGTGTAGTTTACAAGGATGTATCTTTATCTGATTGGTTATTCCTTGGATCGCGTAAATCATGTAAGTATTGTCTTGCTGTGAATCATTGTAAAGTACTTAAGAAGAAACATGATATCGCAAAGATCTTTTCTTTATAATTAAATCTTTAATAATTTCTTTCTCCAGCCTTAGTATCCTTAGAGGAAGACAATGCGGACAATGATGTTCCTGTGGATATATTTGCGATTGGTTTCGAGGAGATTGTCGATCTGAACGCCAGCAATATCATGGCCGCCAGTTCGGACAACGCGAAAGCTTGGGCCGACGAACTGCAGAAGGTTTTATCCAAGAACACAGAGTACGTTCTCGTGACATATCAACAACTAGTCGGCGTCTGCCTATATCTCTTTATACGACCCGTGCATGCGCCATATCTGCGAGACGTGGCAGTGGATTGCGTAAAAACGGGATTAGGAGGCGCAACCGGTAATAAAGGCGCTGCGGCAATTAGATGTGTGCTTTACTCCACATCTTTTTGCTTTGTATGCGCGCACTTCGCTGCTGGCCAGTCGCAGGTGAACGAACGTAATGCCGATTATGCCGAGATCACAAGAAAGATAGCGTTTCCCATGGGCAGAACTCTGAATACACATGATTATGTGTTTTGGTGCGGTGATTTTAATTACAGAGTCGACATGGATAAAGACGAGATGAAGGAACTGATTAAACGGAAGGAATTGGATCAGATATTGCAATACGATCAATTAAAGGTACTGTATCATATTAAGTTAATTTAAAAAATTAATTCTTTTATTTACTAATGTCAGACTTATGTAGGAATAAAAAAACAAATTTTTTGATCAATTTTATATTTAAAGATGTGTTCTAATTTCTAATAAATATATATTTATGAGATTTCCAATTTTAAGGTTCAACAAGAGCAGGGTAATGTTTTCAAGAATTTCTTGGAGGGACCTATCAATTTTGATCCTACATATAAATATGATCTGTTCTCGGATGATTATGACACTAGTGAGAAGTGTCGTCAACCCGCATGGACGGATAGAGTTCTCTGGAAACGTAGGAAACAAGTACCTGATATTGGTTAGTTTTTTTCTATAGTATTACATCCTACTTATATTTAATATATCAAATATAATTATATTTATCAATTATATTTATCAAATATAATTATATTTATCAATCATATTTTAGATTCGCCTACAGATTGGAATCCGGGAAAGCTTATTTATTACGGTAGAGCGGAATTGAAACAGAGCGATCATCGCCCGGTAATCGCAACGATTGACATAGAGGTACATTGTGTCGATCCCGAGAAACGCGAACGTGTGTTCAAGGAGGTGATACAGGATCTGGGTCCGCCCGATAGCACAATAATAGTCAAAGCGGTGGAAGATATCGAAGACATGGATAGCGTGTTCGACAACAATCTCATGTTTGCTTTGATACAGGATCTGTCTCATATCGGCGAGGCGATCTTGGTCCGTTACGTCGGTGAGACCATCTGGGTAACGTTCAGGGACGGTCAGTGCGCCCTGTCCGCGGCGAAGAAGGGTATGACGCAGGTATGCGGCCAGACACTGAAACTGTCGCTGAAATCGCCCGATTGGGTAAAACTAATTGAGAAAGAGATCGAGATTTGCAGCAATAGCACGATAGCGCAATTCACGGCGAATTCGCCGCTGCAAAGTCCCATGCAACGATTGGAACAATTGGAGATGGCCGAACGATCATCTCCCAGCAGAGGTAGTCCCGGCAATGGCATGATTCCACCCCCGAGGCCGGCGCCACCGGGACGACCATCTCAACCACCGAAGAGTCCTGCTCATGAGCGAAAGCAAGGACCGCGTGCGGGTGTCTTCAGTGTAGTTCCCAATCAGTTCCCACTTCCCATGACGCAACCGGCCGCAGATAAAACGGCAGAGGATCAACATGACGAGAGATTGTCACCTGATTCGGTCATCTATGAAGAAATACTGGACGGATCGCCCAGCTATCCTGTACCAAATCGGCCACCGCCGCCGTTACCGCGCATGGACGGATCTCAAGAACCATCAAACAGACCTTCGCCTAGCTCGATACCTCCCCCCTTGCCGCATAGACAAGCCCCACCTCCTCCGCAACATCCACCGCCGAGCCTACCTCCGAATGTTCCGCCACCTGTTCCAGCGAGAACCACCGGCGGGCCGCCCATTCCGGCCAGAAATCCTCAGTAAGAAATGGATGCAAAATATATTCTCGACACCAAGTATCCGGTACATTTATTTAGCATTAATCTAATACACGTGATTATTTATGAAATTAATAACGAGAGTCAACATAATTGACGACGATGAATCCTCGCTTCCAAACTGAGTTTCAGATTTGCGATAGATAGGATAGTTAGAAATTTGTTCTGTGATTATTCTAAGAATGGAATCATCAAATCGGAAATAATTATTTTTTATCTCCGATATTGCGAACATAATTAATTGTAGATTTGTATTTATAAAGGCCGTTCTTAAGCTTGCCAAATCAATATTCCGTATACTCGTATTTTTCTTGTTAGTGGTAATATACATATTAATCCTGTTGAACATCATTTCACATTGGTGATGCAGGAAGCTGTTGTTTTTTCACTCCGAATGTTTAACTAGAGCAGATAACTGTTGTGTTTCAAAGATCTAATTGATATATGTTGTTGATGTGACACAGAGATTTAATATGTATGTTCGTAATCTGCGTTTTGAAAACGTTATCAAATTGGATATATCAGGAAATTAGTAATAATCCATCAAGTTTAAATGGCAAGATACTTGCGGTAATAATGTTATAGCTGTCGCTGCTTGTATCATATATTAATATAATTTAAAATGTAGTTCTTGATGTTAGTACTGCTTCTACTATATAAAGTTTTAGGAGTTTCTTCGCAGTATCTTAATAGTTTAAGGGTATCAAGGAAACTCCAAGAAGCTTTTAATTTTACAAATAATTATATATAGCACGACAGAAGAATATACTCAAACGCAGCAGTATTTTCATAAGTAAAATGTATATACAAGGTGTCCGGTAATGACGGTAATTACTTCTCGTGTGCAGAACGATAACGTGATTCCTAGTCGTGCGACGCAGTTTTGGGAAGAGCACTCTACAAATGATAACGATTACGTACCAGCAGTAAATACAGATGGATTCTCGCATCCAGACCGTATATTAGTAGACTGTCTCTTCTCACTGCGCGCTTATACTCGAATTGACCAATCTTTTTTAATTAATTTCTCAATTATTACAAAAATCATAAAATGGTAAAGATTTTTTTCTCAATTTAACTTGCTTTACCTGTATATGAGGATACGATTTTTATCGGATACCCTATATATATTTCTTATAATCATTCACCTGCATGGATTGCCCTTTTTTTGCACAGAGATGCTAGAATGATTATCTTAAAGGCGGCTAATTTAGATATAATCTAAGACCCTCTTATGCATAATTTTATTTATTTTTCTCCTAATTTTAAAGTTCCTACATTTTGCATTCCATGAACATTTCGAAAGCGTCCGTCCCGATGGGTCCAACATACCCACCTACTTACATTTCTTTCCTTAAATCCTTTCGATTATTTTTTCAGGAGACATAATATCATGTTTCTTACTGTACGATACATAAATGTCCTATTTTGACTGTCGTATTACACATAATGAACAACGAATGCGAATGCAAATTAAACAGAAGATAAGAGCAAAATTTGCTATTCATGATATCATAACTCACAGGAAAATACTTACGATATGACAGTCGAAATATTAATTATTATAAATTGTATATATTAACTATATATTATTTTCTCTCTTAATTTCCATTATTTTCAGCTTACTTATGTAAAGGTGGCTCTAATAGCGGGAAAATGGACGTATACATATGTGTAAAAAAAAATTAGAATAACAAAAATGGTATAGTGATATATGTAATGAAAATTGTTTCTTACATACACTGATCTATAATATAAATTTAGTCACACAGCACCTCAACTGTACGCATTTCTTTCACACTCATGTATAGTTGATGCGTTTTATTTTAGTTAGATGAATCCTCATCTAATACACAAGATGTGAAAAATTGAACATGTATATATGTATTGAACGATCTATGAATAATAAAGAAAATACGGGAAGAAAGAAAATCCTTAATCTTAAAAAAATTTATTTATTGATCTAAAACTGTATAAAGAGATTTGATTTGAACTTGCACTAATACTAATATTGTCATTTCATCGGTTCAACAAATCGAGGAATAAGAATAATCTCGGTTTTATTACTTATTAATACAAGTATAAAAAAGGAAGCTTGTACAAAAAAAAGTTGTTTCTCAAATTGATAAATATATACTGTAAAAAAAAAAAACACAGAGAGCCGTGTCCGTCGTTAAGATATTGAATTTTTGTTTGTCACAATGCAAATGGATATGAGCAAAAATATGGAAATGCATTCCCATTTAGCATATAGTCGTTTTTAGTGTATGTAATAAATTATATACAAAAAGTATTACTAAATTAATAGAGCTATCTAGAGTTCTCGGTTAGTATAGTTAAATACATTTAGCAAAAATAAAGTAGCACTTTATCTGCTCTTCTCAATCGGGAGTAAATGTATATATATTTATATATTTAACATTATTGCCTCAACTTTTTTTCTGCGCATTGTCCCACATAATTATATTTATAGGAAAATCGTGCATATTAATAAGATTAATTAATATAATTTATATAATTAATTTCATCTATTATATATATATATATATATATATATATATATAATAGATGAAATTAATATATATATATATATATATATATATATATCTTCAAAGCAAACTTTATTTTCGCGTTTCTCAACAAATTAAAATTATTAAAATATTCTGAAAAGATACACTTTCACACACTGACTTATTGCAAAAATAAAAAATTTTTTGAAGGTAAAATTAAATAATCACATTGCACGCTATTTGATTTCCTAAAAATATAATTATTACAATGTTTTAAACAATGCGTAAAAAATGTTCTTGGCGATAACGTGAAATGCTTCACCTTGACATTTGATTCCCGAGTATTGTGAATAATTTGTTTGCAATTTGAGAATTCTTTGTTATATCTAATCGCCGAATGTAGAACCAATAAATTAAGAAATAGCATATGCGTATTAGAAACCTCGACAATTTACGAATTTTGTACAAAGGACAGTTCATTAAAAACTAAAGAATCGAATAAAAAAGTTACGTCATACTGCAATAGAATATTTCAAAAGCCTAATGTGTGAATAAAATAATCGAATTATGATCGAATATGTATATTCGTATTTAAACGTTAACGCTTATAAACGATACGCGGTACACTTTCAGAATTTTCGATCAGTCTCTTTGTCATTCCCCTATGTTTTTGTAAAGATCTATAAATCGTCAACACGTGTTGAGATATACGCTTTCTGTTTTTCCAACAGTTTTCTCTGATCGAGTATTTGTATATTTATATGAATACTTAGCTTAATAAACCGCAATTACTCAGGTTGTTCTTGATTATCACGTCTGTTACAGCATCAAACACGAATTGTATGTTGGACGTATCCGTGGCGCACGTAAAGTGCGTATAGATCTGCTTCTGATCCTTTCTCTTGTTCAGATTCTCGAATTTCATCTGAATGTAGGAAGCGCACTCTTCATATGTGTTGGCACCCTTGTACTCCGGGAAGCAGATGGTTAGCGGACTTTTAGTAATTTTCTCCTCGAACAGATCTTTCTTGTTCAGAAACAGTATGATCGACGTTTCGACGAACCATTTGCTGTTACAAATCGAATCGAACAGCTTCATCGACTCTATCATACGATTCATTTCTTCATCTTCCGCCAGCACTAGGTCGTAACCACTCAGAGCGACACAGAAAATAATCGCGGTCACCCCCTCGAAACAGTGTATCCACTTTTTTCTCTCGGACCGTTGACCACCGACATCGAACATTCTGTAAAAAAAAAAGGAAATATATTATAAAGTAACTATTACATTATATTAATTTTTTTTTTAATTTCTAAAAATATTGTATAATTTTAATGAATATTTTTTGTCGCGTAAAAAAGCATATCTATCAAGACGCGATAACTCTTTATATATGTATATTAAAATGCATATTAAAACATAATGCTTTTTGCAAAAACTTTTTGCATGTGTTTAGAAATGATTCAATGAATGACTCAATATCATCAATCAACATAATACTAGATTAAGACATTATTATGTAAATATCTTTGAATAATAATAAAATAAAATACATGTCAAACATACTTGAAGTGTAAACCCTTGAAGGAAAAATGCGTCTCCACGATTCCCGTTGTCTTGACACGTGTTCGCAGAACATCCTGCTGCGTCGGGATGTAATTGTGTTGCGATATGCGGTCAAGTGCGTTAAGATAATACGCTGCCGAATCGTTGAGCAAGTATTCTCTGTTACGCGTGAAACAGAGCTGCACTCCCGCGTCCTGCCATAATCGCTTCATTAATAGCGCTAGATCCCCAGTTAGTTCACCTTCCTCTGCTGCCGATGCGAGGGTGAAAAATTGTCGCGCCATATCCTGCAACGTAAACACAAGGCCGATATTACCTAATGCCAGTGGGGCACAAGTAAAGTGCCATTAATAATAAGCAATGTTGTTGAGTGTTGATGCAAAAAGATTTATCGTCTCCCTCTTAAATTCTGTTTCAAATAAAAACTAAAGATGAGTTTTTCGAAAAAAGCAATTATAAATTTACTTTCTAGATGTGAAAAAAAATTAATTGGAAACTATGTGCAATATCAATTTCAAAATTTTATTCTTTTGATGTATACAATAAATTTTTTGCACCAATTTAATAGAAAGATATACTTTACCGCTTTATTGGGATCAGCAAAATCGATCCTAAGCTCCCCCATAGCTCTTATTATTGTCATTAGACTCTGTATTGTATTGCTGTATACTACTTTTGTATATTGTTCACATTCCTCTCTACTGTAGCCCGTCTCGTGAATGATTTTCATTTGTTTCACTATCGTGGACTTGCCAGACTCGCCAGCACCTTGAATTTTAACACATTAAATTCGTTACATATTAAATCAGTGTTCATTGCAAATGTATATATATATATATATATATAGTGATAATAATTATTGGATCAAATATAAAAGGGATTGTCATTCTAGTAAGAGTGACATATGATCAAGAAAGTTGCAAGCCTTCTTTGACATAATAATTAAAATTATTACCACGTCGTACAATATTTATATTTATTAATATTAATATTTATTTGACATACAACTGACAGCTATTTTTTAATTAATGTGAATCTATGCAAATACACTCGTACTTGAGAAATTCTGCTAGTCGTATAAACGAATTCAATTAACCGATTGATCATCGGCCTTTTCATTGTAAAATTTCGTTCGATTGATCCACGATCCGGCCAGTCATCCTGTCAGAGATCATTCGTTCTCGTTCGTAGAAGAACAATATTTTTTTCCTTAAGTGAGACGAAGATATGTGTATTATGTCTCTCGGAGAGACGTAATCTCGTGATTCACACACGCGGCCGATGATTCAAGTTTCCCGTAACATTGCACGCGTTCTGTTCATTCGCACGTTCTTGATCAAAACTTGTCAAAAATTTTGAAATTCTTCGATTGACAATATTAAGCAATATTAAATTACTCATTATTGTCACTATACAATATCGAATGATTAAACATATGATATCTAGTGATTAATAAGTATTGAAGTAATTTTAAATATCTGAAACGTGCTAAAAATTATATGAAATCTTTAATTCAAATCTAAAACTATATTATATATTGAATATATTTACATATTTCAAATAGTTCAAATAATTCGCATTTTTTCCATGACATCAAATAAATTTAATGGATTCGAAAAATATATAATCCAATAAAATAAAATGTCCAATTTTATAATATATTTTAAAACAATATTTTAATACAAAATATATAGATATATACATAATTTTATAACTCTCTCTAGTTAATAGGATGAGTAATAAATTTAGAATGTTCCGTAACTTTTTTTTTTTTAGAAAACTCTCTCTCTCTCTCTCTCTCTCTCTCTCTCTCTCTCTCTCGCGGAAAAACAATTAAATCGCAGTTGTGATGAACAAAATAATTTGTTTTATAAGCATAAAAACATGACACACGCACATACATAGGAATTTAGGCAATTATTTTGTACTAATTTCTGTTGATTAAAATATTCTTATAAAAGTTTATTTTTTTTTCAATTGATATTTTTGCTACTTTTGATATCAAATTATTTTCGTGGGATATATTTTAGACAATTAAAATAATTTGTAGAACAAATTTTTACGGTTTAAAATCACACTATTTTGCGCAATAAATTAAAATAACTGATTTCTAGATTTTCAAATAGAAGACGTGGAACATGACACATACATTGCGAGAAGTGCTCGCGAAAAAGGATACCGCGGAATTCATGTAACCGCGAAAGCGTATTATCCGAAAGACACCGTGTCATCACGTCAAAACGTTAGGAAAGCGCACTGTTCGCCTGAATTAGGGCCATCTGCTCTTTATAAACCGTTCGCAGCTCCTTTTTCCTGTACAAACACGAGTCTGCGATTCGGGAAAAGTTAGTTCTTTCCTGTCACAGAATTCTTGTGTGCGGAGTGGAATAAATTCGGCGATTTTTGGAAAGAAAAAAAAGAGAAAAGATATAAAAGATATTACTAAATTAAGTAGGATCTAGTCGCGGAAGAAACACCGAATCTCCCGAAGCGATCTCGCGTGCCACACCGTTTGCGGTCTCTATGATTGCATCGAGAAAAGAGATATTAAAAAACGTTATATATTTCGTGAGAGAATAAGAAGCCAAGAATTTATTCAATATATAATAAACGTCAAGGAATATTTATGTACATTTATATGAAGCGAATATTAAATAATAGGCCCTAAAATAATAAATCTCTAATTTACAGGTACACTACATTACTCTCTACTTTAAACGAAAGAAGGATACATCTGCGATTGTCTTTTGAAAGAGGAAAAGCCGAGAATATAAGCCAAGAGGAATGAACTAATCATGGTTTACGCGGCGCCTTCGGGAGCGTTCGGCGAGCGTATATCCAATACACGATAAGAGGCGAGGTGCGAGTAGAAAGAGAGAAAAGGAAAGAAAGAGAGAGAGAGAAAAGAGAGAGATAGAGATCGCCATGAAGTAGGGGATGCAAATTTGCCATCGTCTTGCGAGAACCGGAACCGAAAAAGCGGGATCGCGCGTCGCATCCGTTCTCGTGTACGAGTCTCGAGCGAGACGGTCACGAGATATTCCGGATTCCAAAACGAAAGGGGCATTTACCGAGCAGCAGGAGCTTGACCTCGCTGGCGGTTCGCTCGCCATCAGCTCGGAGGTCCTTGTCGATCTTTTTGGACCGCTCGGCGGCCTCCTTCTCGCCGGTGGTGCTCACGGCGCAGCCCATCCCGCGCCCTTCTCGCCGGTGACGAATCCTCTCAGCACGTCGTGACGATAAAAACGACGATGATGACGCGACGATGGTGTTGATGATGGTGGGTCGGTCGTCGCGAGATCCGTCAACCGATCCGTCACGCACACCGATTCATGAGCACCATGCACAACGTATTCCACACCACCGTACAGTTGAAGCAACCACTGCCGCCGCCACCGCCGCCGCCGCCTCCTACTCCTCTTGACACTTGTTGCACGAACGACGTCGTGTGGGAACCGCCCGCACGCGGTCGCGCTCGCATACACGTACGCGAGAACGCCCGACGATCTCCACACTCACACGATACACTTACACATGGCACATACGCGCGCGCGCGCGCGTGCGTGCGTGCGTGCTGTCGATCGCGCACGCAGCTGCGCGGATGCGTTCTCGCGGCGTCAAATTCTCGGCGCGTCGACGCGTTCACGAGGAGAAGCGATGTTCCGTCGAACGGGATGTCGAGAATGCTAGGATGACGCGAAGAAGAGAATCTGACGTTCCGAATAAACTGACCGCTCTCCGCGTCTCCGCTTCGACGATAGCGGCGTGCGAGCGATGAATCGTTCGGTGCTAGCGCGTGGTGATTAAAACCGCAAACTAGGTCGCGCGAGTAGCTATTGTCGAATCGGACCGCGCCTGTGATTCGTCATTGCGTAGCGTTACATTCGCCGCGCGGCCAATCGAAACGCTCGACGCCAGCTGACGCGCATGCGCGCGCTCCCGCATCTGTCATTGTATGGAACGAAGATTGATATTCGAAACGTGCGATCTACGTTTTGTTTCGATCGATGGCGATGTTCGAATATATTGATTAGAATGCAGAAGTGCAGTCTGAAGGAGAATCTGTTTTATAAGCGGATTAAATAGTTCTTTCTGTCTCTCCTTTTCTTAGGTTCTTTCAGATTATTGGTATTTATTTTTATGACATTTATGATTTTTAGTTCCCTAACAATAACATATATGTCCAAAAGATGTTCTTTGGATGTCTTTTTGACATGTACGTGTGTTGTTATTTAGTTTTACATTGAAATTCAGAGCACAAATCAGATGATTTTTCTTTAAAGAATATTATATATTATATAGTATGGAAAAGGCTCACGGTAAAAGGAAGATCTAATTAGTAGCTATATCTGTGAAGAAAATTGAAATTTTATTATACTAATTAAATAAATTGTTTTCTATTTATATTTACTAAGTTATGTTGACATATACACATTTATATATGATTACATTTATAATAGTCACAATTCTTTTCTTATACAATATATTTCAAGACAATTTTAAAAGTAACTGAGAGTAGTATAATAATAATTTTTTTTTAATTTACATACAATTCTTAATTCATATAAAAAAATAAAAAAATATATAAAACATATAAAAAAAAAAAATCAGAAAAGAAACGAAAACGAAGAGATCGAAATAAGTGACACTAGTAATAATCAGAAACTATTGATGTGTTCAAATTAAAATTAAATTAAAATAATATAAATTATAACAACTGTAAAAACCAAGGTATTGAAAAAATTTACAATTGATTATTAAAGAAAAAATAGCACACTAAAATCACGTTTTTTTAATTTCTTGATTCAAAATTTTTAACTAATTGACTATTTTTATATGAAATTAAGACTTTGTTTTTTTAAATGTTTAGCCAAACACAAAAATATATAGAGTGATTTGAATGTCAATATTCCGATGACACATTTTGTGATTGATCGTAAAACTCGAAATCTATTATATCGAAAAACACTGTTAAACAATTTACCAAACAATAAACTTGCAATAATTATATCTGTCCGTTTTGTATTCATGCTTTCTTAACACAATGGGACACTTATATATAAGCTGAAAATATTGTTGTGATTATATTATCTCATCAGTCATTAAAATTATAAATATAATATATAAAAAATTATATATATATTTACAATATAAATAATTATAGATAATGAATAGATATATGCATGTTATAATTATTCTTCGTAAATTTTATTGATTGTTTAATAATCTTTTTATTTTATTTATTTTTAAGTTTAAATTGAAGAGACGAGCATACATTAATATTTGTAGCTCTATCTCATATTATTGATTTATCTGTGTGTATACATTTGGCATATTTACATCTATATATATATATATATATATATATATATATATATATATATATATCATATTCATATTCATTCTTTGTATACAATGTGATAAGAAGGTCATTCAAATATCGCAGACTGTTTCCGAAATCTCTCAATGTTTGCACGGCCTTTGCTGGTGAATGGTAGTACCGTAATTGAAATCACAAAACCATGAAACTCCTTTTTCTATTTGTGAGTATCATTATCTTTTCTAATATGAATACAGTGAACGATAAAATGTAAAGAAATTTACATTCTTTTAATATATCTATTATGTTGTAGGTGGCAAGTTATATCTTTATTCAGTTGTTTTCTGTAGACGCGACAAATGTGGACGAATATTTGTACGAGAAATTGCGACAATCTAAGATAGAATTTATTAAAATTCACATTCAAGAAACATCGCCGGGTAAGTTTGTAATAAATTTAATTTAGGATAAATAGGGTAATTAAAATAGGATTAATTTAAATAGAAAATATTTTCAAGAAATTTTTCTCAAAATCAATTGTATTAAAAATCTTTTTTTTTTGATAATTTATTTTTAAATATATAGGCAAATTAAATATCTAATGCAATAGTATTGTTTAATAATTTTTTTAATAATTTTTTTTAATTAATAAAATAAATAATTTTTCTGTCGAGCGATAAGATATCAAATACTCTCTTTGCAGTGCAGGAAAAATTGTATAAAGTACAATGGGATAGATCATGGCGAGTGCCTTTAACGAGCGAGCATCGACCATTTGTGATAAATATGTTCGATGAGATTTTCATCCTCGATGACAACCGCGTGATGGTACCTTCTCTTAATAAAACCTCTTGGAACGAAACTTACGAGGCGTTACGCCAGGTTGATTGGATCGGGGAACACTCCGCCGTTAAATTTGTCAGGGTAAATCCAAATCATTTTTAATAATAATATCAATATTGATATATAACTTCAATTTTTTATATATCACATCTCTTGTAAAAAATATTTTTTGATAATTATTTTCTATATATTTATTATCTTTATATTTTATTTGTACATATTTCCATATCTATATAATATGTATATATTACATTTATAATATTTATTTAAAATTAATTTATAATAATTAAAATAACAAGTCGTCCTAATTGCAGAGCATTGTGTGGAAGGATACCACCTATTTATTACTATGTTACGAGTCCGATTTGTGTAGTCTTTATACAGCAATGCAGAAAGACACGTTACGATTCCGCCATACCATCAGACATAGAGGGATCCCCGTGGACGCTAAATTTTTCACACAGGATAATCATCTCCATCTGGTCATCGCCAATTATGCTGGCAAATTTTCTGTGCCATCAATGTGAGTCTCTTACATAGCTTAATTAATTTCACTATAATATATTATATATACAAATTCTTCGTTTGTAACTGTTTTATATTTTATATTTTTTCATGTTTTATATGATAGCAAATGTATACACCTCGAGATTAAATTCTTTTTGGATTTTTAATTATTTTTTTTTCATAATCTTCTATTGAATCGTAGTATCTATCGATGGAGTGGTACATACATGGACGTAGTCGGCGAGGTGATGACAACTAGCACAATATCAGTCACCGCGTTTGAGCAACGGCGATCGACGATTATCGTGTTCGCACAGTACGATGCTGACAACCCGCGGGTCGGTTCCGAGGTGTACGAGTTCAAAGACAGTGACATAGCGAGGATACAATTTTTGTCTACCGCCCGACCGGTTTCGATGCATCACTATGTCCATAGCGGCTTCAACTTTGTCTTAATGATAAATGAGTTAGGACTAAACGTTCTCTGCTGGGATGGTTGGTATATTTCTCTTGAAAATATAAATTTCTTTTTATTATTTTAAATAAAACATTGATTGAAACATATTATTATTAATTCTAGGGCAGGAGCTGTTGAATTGGTTTAGTCTTTCCGAGATTAATCCTCATAGCTTGATGAGTATCTTCTATGTAGACGGCGATACTTTTATAGTTGTGGCACATGATGTAAGTATTAACAGATTAATCAATCATTTTTTTCAAATATAAAAGCAAAATGTGATAATATTGTAACAAATATGTTCGCAGAATATCATCCAGTTATATAAATTTCATAGTACATCAGATTGGAAAAGTGAAAACATTAAACGGTTCAAAGATAACCAAAAGATAATCGATATGATGGTATCGATAAATAATTATACAATGACTGTAACATTGATTATTGAGGAAAAGAATGTATACTGGGTGGAACAGTGGCAGGCTGAAATGACTTCTTTACCAAGCGGTAAATAACTGTATTTGCTAATCTTTTCTTTCATCACACGAAGAAGCAACTAATATAAAAATAAACTTACGTTATCCATTTTATATTATTTTAAAATTTTTTTATTTATTTTTTGTAAAATTAAGAATGTTGAAATTTTATTCTTAAGATCTATTTCTTTAATTAATCTTTTTATAGTTATGAGTCTATACATACGCATTAAACAACTTATTTAAAATTTTAATGTCTTATATCTTATATTTACATTATTGTAAACATCTCAAGTTTGAAGATTTATGGAAGAAAAATTCGAAAAACAATAGAAAAAATTTTTAAATAAAATATTTCTATTGTAGATAACGCTGTAGAAGATGTTGATGCAACAAGAAGATGTTTGTCGGATCTGATCGAAATGTTGCAAGCAAGAATGCCGGCTATAAAGGAAGCCGAGGCTTCTTGGAAATTTCTCTTACCGTCCGCGCAGAACTTGACGCTTTTGGAGCCAGTAAAGTTTGAAAATTTAAATTTGCAATCCGGTACAGTGGAGAGCATCGAGGTTGTGACTGAAGAAGATATTTTATCACCATATCAGATTGAAATATCTGTGGATAAACTTAATCGCAGTATCCACGATGTCTTAATACAAGAATTATTGAAATGGCAAAAAGAAAGGACTACAATTGCGTTGAAAACATCGGAAGACACAATTATCATCGACGATGCATATATAGAAGAGTTGGAGATCGATCAGGTTCACGTAGATTTCATAAACGACGTGAAGATGCAATCAGAGAAGATAATTATCTCGGAAGACAATCAGAATTTTACATATCCGTTGCGAGGAGAAAATATCATTGTACACGAACTTGAAATTGAATCTCTCTGTGGAATGCCATTCCAATGTAAGTTGAAGTAAAAACTGAACAATTTCTATAATTTATCTTCTATGTATATTTTTTCTTTTTTTATATTTTTTTGTTCTAATATGTAAATGATGCGTTGCAGATTGGATGTTACAAAAAGATGAAGGAATCAGATTTACTGCTGCAAATAGCTCCATCGAATATTCAAACGACACTGTTATATTGCATTCCGATTTGACAGTACCAAAGTTGAAAATAAAAAGCTTGAACGGGACAATCGTCGATCAATTGATCGATGATTTATTTCGCATTAATCATACTCAGAAAATTCAAGGTTGAATATAACAACTTGTTATTCTATGCTATCATTTAACAATATAGAAATCAATTAAAAATATGTGTTGACAGAGCTTTTATTTTTTTTTTGCAGGTACAATCACATATAAAAATTCGTTGGATATTATGAATCTTACGACGGAGATATTGAATGGTATTCCTACCGATAAGCTTATGACAACGACAACGAATCAGACTTTTGATGATTTCTATATTCAAGTTTTGCAAATTGACAATCTGTTTGCTGAAACAGTTAACGGGATACCAATTGAAGAAATTGCACGAAAATCTCGCAAAAATATTATTAAGGGTAATTTATGAAATGATTTGATCCATTAATTATTACATAATTTACATAATTATTTTAATTGATAAATTTAAATTCTAATACTTTATCTTATACTATATCACAATTATTTATACATATATATTTTATATTAATATTAATATAAAAATTATTCTTTTTATTAAAATATACTGTATGCATTTATTAGAATAATTATATAATTAATTTTTTTTTCTAATATCAAATTTTTTTTTATTTTGTTTAATGACAAATATTTATATAATATTCCGTTTAATATTTTACGGCAAAATTTCGTTTTATTAAAGGCAAGTTAAAATTGGCAAATCTTCACGTCACCGAGAATTTCACGATTGACGTGAACACATCTATGGTAAAAATGTTCGACGAACGGTTTCTTCATATTTATGAAAATGTCACGATATTGGGTGATTTACATCTTCGGAACATCAAAATTGAAAATACAGCTGCGCTCTTTGTAGAAGATGTTCTACTAAATGTAAACGACATGTTTAACAACTTCTGGACGAAATCCAGCAATCAGACAATCTCGAAAAAGATTGCTTTGGAAAACGGTCTCACCATCGACAGACTCAATGCAAAGTATCTCAACGGTTTTGCGGAAAACGACTTCCTGTACACCACAATGGAGGAGATACCAAGCGAATTCACTAATTTACGCTTCGAAAATCTCCATGTTGACGAGTTCTTCCCTGAAGACGGTCCAAATGACAATCTCTTTCAGGTTGAATCAAATCAATTAATTATTCGGAGACAATTACATCTACAAAGTCTTCAAGCGGAAGATATCATTACTTTAGCTTTCAACGGCATCGACGTGGACGACATCATGAGCGGGGTTCGAGCAAATATCTCGGATACCGCGAAACTTTCTGCCATTAAAGCGCGCCGCGTATTCGTCGACAATCTCGATGTCCACCTTCTCAATAATCGTGAGATCCTCTTCGAAGACGGGCTTCGCATCAACGATGATCATCAGATAGCGACCTTGAAGACACCTCAATTCAATGTACAAAAGTTAGGAGTGGAAAAGTTGAATGGAACCGAGTTGAATTTTCTGACGCAATTAAAAGATCTGATGGATTCTGACTTGAGTAGAGTCGTCATTGATGGAGACTTGACGGTGGAAAATCTGACAGTCGGCCAAGTGGACGGACAATCAATCGAGAGTTTCTTAGAGGAATTAGGGCAAAGCGATATTGTGATAACATCGGAGAAGAGCATCGAAAACTTGATCGTAGAGAACATAACATTGAAGTTTCTTCATGGTCAAAATTTTGATGAGCTATTTGCCAGTATTCTCTCGAAATCGAGGAAACAAATAATACCGGGACATTTTTCAGCTCACCTTATCACTTCAGATAACGTCACGGTCGACTTCATCAATAAACAGAATGCTTCGCAGCTTATGTGGGTGGACGAGCCTTTAACAATCACAGGCAACGTGACGTTCTCCAATTTATTTGTCGAAGGCGACGTAATTAGTTCGAAGTTGAATGGACGTGACGTGCACGAGGTAAAAATAAAAATCATTCCATAATCTTAGACACATAAAATATTTATTAACAGTTTTAGTAACCATTTTTATTAATTTTTATATTTTTTCTGTGAAAAATAATTTAATATTTTTATTTATTTATTTTTTTTGTATAGTTATACGACAGTTTATTATACATTCCCGTGAAAAATATCGATTTCCTGAAAGTAGATGAAATTTCTTGGGAAACGTCCTTGACTAGTCCTACCTCTATATCTTACTTATTGAAGAACGCTGTGACCAAGACTGAAGACCAAAATATCACGGGCAAAGTAATCTTCATGAAAGACGTTCGCGCGTGGGCGGTCACCGGCGCGTTTAACGAGATTAACGAGATTGGACGCATAATATCGGACACCGTGATCGACAACGGGAAAGAAATTGAGATCAACGGAAAGAAATTCTTTGAGAATGATTTCGTCGCGGATAAATTGTTGGTGAACGGTAACTTGGGCATTGCCAAAGTCAACGACGTAGATATTCTCAAGTTTAATGATTCGGTCGCTAGAAAGGATCGCGAGGAAACGATTGTCGGTCCATTGACATTCCTCAAAGACGTGACAATCGAGAAACTCCATGTGAACGATGCCGATCTCAATGCGTCCATTAGCGGCGCTGTACGTTCCGACGACATTATGCCGGATAATATCTTCTTCGAGGAGCTTGTAGTCATGAACGACGTAAATCTAAAAAATTTGAATGGGATAGACTTCAACAAGTTTGCGAATGATCGTGTCACTCTCACCGGAAATCACAGTATTTTGTGTGACTTGAAATTTAATGGTATCATCACAGTAACAGGTGTGAAACAGTTATATGTTAATTTAATTAATATAAGAGTCAGAGTTCTCTCAATAAGAGATAAAAAAAGTAATGATCAATAATTATTTAAATTATCTATCCATTTGAAGCAAGATTAATTTAATTATGTCGTTATTTTAGTTTGTAATTTAAAGTTTTGATAAATTTTAATAAATTTTTATATATACTTATACAACTTCATTATATTTTATGTTATAATAATTTTGTTTATAGGATTAAAAATATGAGTTTATAATTTAAAGAATATGAATTTAAAGAAATGATGCAAAAAATATTTTTATAAGTACCTTATCCTAGAATTTTACAATATAATTATTTTAAAAAGAAGGATTAAAAAAGATTTTAATGTCAAATTTAATAAAAAACATTGACATTTTTTTCTCTACATGATGTTTCAGGTAATGCACAGGTAAGGAAAATCAATGGGATTCAACCATCCGAGTTTGTCCTCAATAATGTTAATGAGGTGCAGATGATATATGGCACGAAAACTTTTGAAAAGGATTTGATAATTGAAGGAAATGTTACTGCGCCACGAGTCAATGATATCGAAATAATAAAGGAATACAGCGACGGTGTACAAAACGATGAAGATGTCGATATCTTTGGAAACCTTGTTAGTATAACATTAACAGAATCTTTTCATTTCTATCAGGATACAAAAAAATTTACAAGACGAGAATTTACAAAGACGAGAAATAAATCGAAATTAATACAAACCATAATAATTTAACGCAAATGTTCAATATTATAAAATTAATTTTAATATATGCTTGAATTATCTTTTCCACTAGATTTTTAAAGCAAACGTTCAGATTCAAAATATGAATATTTCCGGTTTGGTGAACGGCATAAATTTGCGTTCCGTTATTAGCGATTCCCAAGAGATGGTGAATAAGACTCTTCAAAGTCTAGAGGAAAGCTGGAGGATAATCGAACAGAATATCGAGTATAGTTCACTAATGTCCGAAACCTTGCGTAATATCTTCTTTTATTTGGAGACGGAGAAGGATCTGAAGATACCTGGGACCAACGTTAGCAAGATTGACATAGTGTACTTCAACGAAAACACGATAAGATTGAACATGTACAGCGAACAGCCCGGAGGATTTTGCGGGCTACCAGACAATTGTTCGTGTGCGTATCAGTCTGTGGTAGAAATTGTTGATAGAAATGTGCGAAAATGGCAAGTGAATCCCGGAGAAATTGTAAGGAATTTTCACGATCCAAGCGGTATCTTTGGCGTTAATGTAATAACGAACGCCATTTCGAGCAGTGAGAAATGCACCTCGACGAGAACCAAGGAAGAATACACTACAATTTCCTTGATGAAGACTGAAGATTCTAAAGAGATTCACGAAGAGGTTTTTGATAAAATAGAGGGACACTTGAAAGATGCCAGCATTTTTAAACACGATGGTACGCACATTATGTTAAAAGAATCCATCGTTTAAATTAAAATAAAAAAAAATAAGATAGTTTGTAAGATTGCAAATTAATATAAAATTTAATTTACAGATAATGTGTATATAGTTTTGGCGATTTACTATGATAAAACACGCATGACGCATCGTACAAATTCTTTGCTTTATAGACTACATATAACACAGAAAAATGCAACATTAGTTCAAGAAATTCCTACAAACGGTGCCTGGACCATCCAAATTTTCAAAATCAATCACGAAGTATTCCTTCTCATCGGCTGCTTTAGCGAATCTTCGGAATCTTCGTTATACAAATTTAATCCATCAACGCAAAAGGTAATAATTATTGAGAAAATCAAGAATTAGAAAACAATCTGCATATAACTTCTTGTAGAATATAAAAAACTAATCTCTATTTTTTTTATAGTTTGAACAGCTGAGGACATTCGCAAGTAGAAGTCGTTACGTAAAAAATCTATCGCAAGGAAAGGATCATTTTATCCTTCTGGATAATCCTGATATGAACGCTGTGAACATTTACAAATATGATCCCACATCTGGCAACTTTTCCAATTATCAAAATATTTTTCATGTCCGTCAGATTAATGGAATCGAATGCTTCTACACCGATGGTACGAATTTCAAAAAGTGATGATAATTTAATTGATTACAAGCCATATTGTGTGTATATTTTTATTATAATCCTGTAACGATTGTAATTAACAGTCCATGATTTATAATTGACGGTTATTACAATTAAAATTTTATTTTTTATTTATTTGTCATTTCCATTTTATAAAGTTTTTCTTTTTACAATTATTTTTTCTTACAGATTTTGGCAACAGCGATGTGTTTATGATTGTCACAACGCAAGGTGGACGATTTTATGTTTACGAATATATGTTTGCCGGGGTAAGCCTATAAATTATTATATTTTTTTCTATATGTTGATTCTTATACGTAAATATAAATAAAAAAAGAAACTTTTTGATGATTTTTATAAAATAAAATATTTTAAAATATATAATTTGAAGATACATGTGATATCACGATTATTTTCAGAAATTCCAAATGAAATTGCAACACACTGTGGACAGTTTACGAACGATGATGCCGTTTTATCATATGGATCGTCATTATATCTTGATTGGCACAGATGACAACAATATAATCTTTCGAATTGTAAAACAAGGTCCACATTAATCCTACAAAGAGATCATCATAAAAATGAATTTTGTATATATTATAATTTTGCTTATATATATATATATATATATATATATATATATATATATTTATATATATGTCCATGCGTAAGCATGGATATTTTTATATATTTCGGTATATATTAAAACTCGATACAAGTATATTTATTACGCCGTTGAACCGATAGTTAAGAAAAATACGATGATTATTATTATTATATATTCTATTTTTTTCTATTGTTACTTATTTTTATTATTGATTGTTATTGTTTCTCATTAATGCATTTATTGCATTACATATTGTTATTATTATTTATTATGTTATGCGAATAATATTAACGGAGTTATTTATGAATAAAATTTGCACAAAACAAAATTTAATTATCATAAAATATTTTGTATATTTCACGATTTCTCTCTTATTGATATCTAACACTCTGTATCAAATTACATTTAATGTTCTTTCTATTTTTTTGTGTATTAACTGTTTGAAATAAAATTTAAAAAGGCGATTTTTGCGAACATTTGGGCACTGATAATGAGAGAATTTACGAATTTCAAATCATTGTCATTCTACGTTTATTAATTGTCATTAAACGCATTTTGTAATATATGCAAAAGTATGAAAAACGTATGCGAATTACGAATATGTATATCAGAAAATTTCCGAAAGATTCGATTGATATTTGTTTTATATACTCTAGATGTGATTCGACAAAATAAAAAATGGCAAAATTCGATAAAATTCAACGGCAAAAAAACGTATTTTGCTTGCAAACGACATAATAATTATATATAACTGTACATTTTTTTATTAATATATATTTCTATGAATATTCTCCCTCAAGTAGATAATATTTTTGAAAATGTGTTCTTTAAAATTTTTTAAAAATATCTTTAAAAATATTTTTAAAAATATTAAAATAATGGGTTAAATTCACTTTTAATCATTAAAAGAGGTTTATATTAACATTTGCTATTTGAAACAAATATTTTATGTAAAATAAATAAATAATTAATAAGAATTAAATAAATATTATTTTTACAATCAGGTGTACACTTAATGAACAATAAATATTAAAAATACATTTAAAAAATATTATCTGTTCGTGGGATCATTTTTTCAAAAGCAACGAGAACACATTTGCACAGCGGAAGTCATTTGAAGTTTATCCCGCCGGTGGTGCGCGAACTGAACCGAAGTTGCAACTTCAGAACAGACTTCAAAGTGCTACGTGCGCGCGAGCGTAGGAACTCTTCTCCGTCTGTTTCATTCTGTACACATTCGGCTTCGTTCCTGCTGAGTTAACCGATCGAGAAAAAGGTGCGACCCTTTTCGGGTTTTCTCGCGATCGCCTAATCATGAACGTTTCATCACCACTCTCACGTTCCTTCCCATCAGCTGTCGCAATAGCGCGACGTCCACGAGGATTAACACAGATTAGCGATAGAGTTCGATGTTGTTAGAACATCGTAACGCGTATCACAAAATGTGACATCATCGCGATTCGGAAGAATAATCGAGTCTCTAGAAAACTTATCCGCGCGATAAAAGAATCTACTTTTAGCTCTTTAAGAACGTTCGGCAAAATTTTTTGGTTATGTCAACCAATGATAAATTAAATAATTGTGCCTACATCATCTTCTGGATTTTTCTAAGCCATTGCCCCCGGCAAATAACAACGGCATAATAGTGAGACACTTTGACTTTGACGTGTCTCGATTAACATTTTTGCGATTTAATTTTGTTTAAGGAGAAATACAATAATAAAATTCTAAGTAGATCAATGTCAATAATAAAGGAGGGCCAGATGCATGATGAAGGAGCAAATAAAGAAATTAATAAAATTCTAATTAATTATAGGCGTTATTTATTAAATTATTTTTTTTTTTTAGTTTTTTTCTGCTTTATTTCCGTTAATTATATGATTATGATGCTGCACTTGATAAGACATTGCATTCTCACAACAAACTGTTTCTTCTTATTTGCAGAAGTAAATATTTCCTTATTGAGCACTGATGGCTGTCAAAGGATTAATTTCGGCAATTGTTCAGTTTTTGACTGATCAATTGCAAGATGGGGATATAACTGCTGACTCCCGTGAGAGTTTAGAAGTGGCAATCCAGTGTCTGGAAAGTGCTTACAATGTGCAAGCTTCTGATGCTCCGGCAAATTTTAATCTGTATCAAGTTTATAAGAATACTGTGGAGAACGCAGCGTCTAATTTAGGCCCAGAAGCTACAGCAGAATCAAAGGCTGAGGCGGAAAGATTGAAAAATGAAGGCAATGCACTTATGAAACAAGAAAAGCATCACGAAGCGCTTGCCAACTATACAAAGTATTTTTACATAATTTCTCTACTTTTATAATCCGTAAAATATTCTTCTATTTTGATTAAATCTACTTTTGTTTACAGAGCAATACAATTGGATGGTCGCAATGCAGTATATTATTGCAATAGAGCTGCTGTTCACAGCAAACTTGGTAATCATGCCTTAGCCATTAAAGATTGTCACACAGCACTTTCCATCGATCCCTCATATAGTAAGGCATATGGTCGGTTAGGCTTAGCATATTCTAGTTTGGAGAGGCATAAAGAAGCTAAGGAAAGTTATGAAAAAGCTTTAGCAATGGAACCAGATAATGAAAGTTATCGAAATAATTTACAACTAGCAGAAGAGAAATTGACTCAATTAGGTGTCAATCAGAATCTGCCTAATATGCCTGGTGGTATGGATTTGAGTGCTCTTCTAAGCAATCCTGCTCTAATGAATATGGCACGTCAAATGTTATCTGACCCAACTATGCAGAATATGATGTGTAATCTTATGTCCGGCAATGTGGAGGAAGGTGGTCGTATGGAAGTACTCATAGAAGCGTAAGTGTATTATTTATTATCATTTTATATTTGATAAAATTAAAGAGTAATCTTAATATTCAATTTTGTCAATAGCTCGATACATTCATGTACCTTGACTTATATACTTGTGCATATGTACATAAATATTTCAGAGGTCAACAATTGGCACAGCAAATGCAGAATGCGAATCCTGAATTAATCGAATCACTAAGACGACAAATGGGCGGCAATCCGAACGATCCAGAACCACCGCAGCAAAATTAAAATTTATGACTGATTATATCATAGGATTTGAACATTTTATGAACATCATTTTATTTCTCACTCGTTACAAGACAGTGCATCGTATCGTTTTTTAAAATATCACGAGGTGAGACTTATGGCTTCAATGACAATTATTCTGTCATCATGTTTAAAGCAAAGCTAACATGAAATACCATAGAATTCTCTTCATAGATTAGTAATCAATTACGGGTGCAAAATCATGTTTCTGGGCTTTTCCTCTTCTGTTCCTCTCATTTTTCTCTCTTTTTTTTTCTCTCCTTCCTCCTTTTTCTCATTCTATATAATATTTTTTATGCGTACAAGAATTGATGGAATGCGACAAAATATTTTTGTCGCATTTTGACAATTTGAATAATTGTAAGCAACTTACTCCAATTTACTATATTACTCAGAATATTGTTTCTCAGATCGCATTTGAATGCTGAATTGCACTTACAAATTTATATATGCAATTTATATAATGCAATTGTTTACTACATGTCCTGATTAAGTGATTGAAAATTTGATTAATACAAAATATATGTATATTTTATTGATATACTTTTGAATTTTCTCTACATGCATATTATACATAACAGAGAATTGTCAATATTTCATGCAATCATATATATATATATATATATATATATAAATTGTTTATTGAAATCTTTAACCTTTGACTTCAAACAAAAAGCTTATGTTCATAGTTTTGAATATTTCGAACATACTGGTTTCTCAACACATATGAAAAACAAAGCAATGTGCTAATTATAAAAAATAAATTGTAATAAAAATTGCATGATAAAGAGCATTATTTGAAGATATTTATTTTTAATTATTTAATTTCTTCTTTTTAATAATTGGAACATTATTATTCATACACATGTATACAAACTCTGAAATATTATTAATAAGCAATAAAAAAGAAATTAAGAACAAATCGAAGCGCGAACAAATAAATATTTCTTCTATTCGATAATCGGAACATTATTATTTACACACACGTATATACATTCTGAAAGATTATTAATAAGCAATTAAAAAGAAATCAAGAAAAAATCGAAACAAATCTGATAGAAAAATATCTGATAAATATTTCTTATTTCTGACGTTTCATGCATTGACAAAAAATTCCTGATATTATAATCCTTGAGTGTACTTTTCAGAAGCAAATATTACATATACCCATTTTTTTCTTTTTATTATGGAAAGTGTTTTCGACATAATTACGTTTGATTTTGCAAGTTTTTCCGACTCTTAATTTATCGGCATTTTTGTAATGTTAGATGAACATATTCGCTATGCGATGATAATCAATAGATATAGTTCTTCTCTGCGAGCAGGATACGTAAATTCCATTAATGATCGCATTCTCTGTATTTCGCGGGATCGGGCATAAGCGCTCGCCAATTCCGCGTGCGTCATACGGTGACATCATTCTTATTTGGCACGTACTTACGTACCACATATATATACATGTATACGTTCTTACATATTCGCTCTCGAATACGCACACGCAAACAGTATATTGCAATCTATATTCGGGATTTGTATATTCGAGTATGTTATCTACGATTAAAATCAGATCACGTTCGCGCATACTTTAAGATCAGCTGACTGTCATAAAGTTCATTCAAGAATGAAAGGCAGTTTATAAAATGAGCGATTTAAAAAAAACTTGACAGTTTATTTGTCATATCAATAATTTCAGATTATTTGCACATTGATTTATTAGTTCGAATTCTTAATCGTATAAACATTGCAGGAATTTATTTCTTAAATTTTTAAATTCTATTTTCTATAATCTGGAACTTAAAAAAATTATGTGTATATATATAATATAATACTTAAATAATAATTCAAATATATTATATTATCTCGAATGCAAATCTAACTTATCCTGATAAAAGAATTTTATCATGCTTAACGCTGAATGCACAACGAAGAATACGGCTATAAATGTCAGGATGTCTCGTGTCCTTGAACTTCTTAATTAAAAAAAAAATATAAGTCCAGGTTATTTATTTTATTAATAATTGGAGAATATTTTGACAATGATATTTATTCTATCTAGTCAATAAGTTGTTTAATAACATGTGGATACTATAAACATGCATTGCGACACGATGTGAAATAAATTTAAATAAATGAAAATATTCCACACCGTGTACACAAAAATAAATATAATGTGTGTATATTTTTGAAGTTTTGTAATTTTCTGCAATGTGTGTGCGTGTGTATGTGTAATATTCATCCATTATATTATATTAACGAACTTTTCAAGACAACTTTTAAAGACAAAAATTAATATCTATAAATATACACGTGTATATATCTCGTATCTTATAAAATTTTATGCGGTACTCAGCATTTTCTTTATCATTATTAAGTTTCATTAATGTTTATTATTCATTCAATGTTTATTATTATTTTACGTACAGCAAAATTATTTTTTCCCGATGATTAAAATTAAATTTTATATTAATATGCCAAAACAAATTAACAGATTACTTCCATGCAAGCCGGTCGAACATTTTTGTTCCCCTAAATCGGACAAATTTCACATCTCTCCGCGCGTCGCAACAATGGTTAAACATTCGCACGCGCGTATGGAGAAATGGCGTGGCCGTTATTTACATATTTTCCAACCCTTTCCGCCACACACATCCGCCCACAAACAGAGGTGGTGGCGGCAGCGACAGATACGTGCGAGGAAGCGCGTTTGCGGGTGCGCAAACTTCTTTACAGGTCCATGACGTGCGTGATTCGCCGGTTTCACAGCGTATATAGCAGGACTGAAATAAGATAATTTGCCGGGCGCCGGCAAAATTTCTGAATCGATCTCCTAATAAACCGAATACGCAGCGAACTCACGTGCCGCGCCTCTCCTTACGATCGATGATTATAGCTTTACCACCTGTCCGCCGGGGCATTTACGAGATAATTCATGTGAGCGGCAAGATCGATGTATAATATTCGTTATCTTTTGCGGTTTTTTTTTTCTTTTTCTCTCTTTATGATATCTGTATTTCGGGAGGGAATGTGCAAACGGAATGTATACAGGAAGAAAGAAAATCTGTAATTTATATTGAGGTGAGATGGTGTCTGAAGGATGTATGTCATATGTTCATATGTCAAAACATTGACAGAAGCATAAAAATTTCGTATTTTTCTAGTATTTCTTCTGAGTGTCTGTGTAAAATTTGAACAATTCTCTTAACGATTTAGAAATTATTCAAGTTTAAAGTTAATATTTTTTATGAAAATCGCATATTGTAGTACTTATTGACAAATTTGACAAGGTAAAAACATTGCCAACAAAATAAAAATTTTTACATATATTAAGAAAACTAATAAATATTTGTGCAAAATTTGATTTAGATTCACTTAAAAAAAACTTACTAAAAATTGTAGAAAATATCTTTTTCTCTCTCTTTCTTTCTGCAAATTACTCGTTTTTTTATTTTTTTTTTTTTTGCTGAGTTGATTTCAGAGGGTATTCACGATCAAAGCTTTTAAATAAATTATAAATGAGGAAAAGTAATAATTACAATTACTTTCTTTTACAAAGACATTAAAAATCATGTTATTTTGTTATATCTTAATTCTTTTTATAATCCGGATTTATTTATTTTTTAAACAGTATAAACATAATATGTTGTTTTTTTTTTTTTATATTTTGACGAGTTTTTTGCTACTATTGTACAACCAAAACATCCTTAATATTTGTTTCTACATGAATGTTGTTTATTTTCGTTGGATACACTCAGATAATGAGATACTATAAATTCCTTTGTACGATCGATCGAAACCGTTCTACGACGCGAAAGTTACGTTATCACGAGGATTATTAATATTGATGTATCGCGAAATCAATGTGTGTATCCATTCGATCTAATCAATTTATGAATGCCGACCCAGTTTGACAGCGGATGAGCCAGAGACGCGGGCAAGTCACGCGACTTTCGGACCCCGGCATTTGGACGTTCTCGATGCATTCCTGAGATGTGTGTCCGTAAAGCATCTCTCGCCCTACCATCGCGACCGAACGCCGCACATTCGACCAATGTGGAAAGATTATAGGACAAACCCGCGCGTGTGCAGTAACGCCTAAGTAGCGTATATACTTCACCGTAATAAGGGTATCGTACCTTTCACAGCAAAAGAAATCTAAAAAATGTTAAAAAAGTAATATATATATATATATATATATATATATATATATATAAATGTAAACGCATTGTTTATTTATTTTTTTTACAAAAATGTTATACAGATTATAATTACATTCAGAAATGAAACTTGTGCATGCACTTGTCTCTATAGATATGTAGTTTTATATTTTTAATCAATGCGAATAGTATAAAAATAAATTTTCAAAAAGTTAGTTTCTTATTTTTGAAACACCCTATGTATCAAATTAATACTTATATACTATTTAATACTATTTAAGATTATTTTATATATCATTATACATGTAAGAAGCTTTCCAACAAGAAAGCATAGACACTATTAAATAGAGAATATTTAAAAACCCTAAAATTTTTCTATTTGACAGCTAATCATATGATTTTGTATTTACGTGTGTTTGTTGCTGAAAAATTTCCATAAATATTAAAACATTAGCAATAAAAAAAAAAAAATCTATATATATTATCAAAAACGTCCTATGTGACACCTAAGCACGAGTCTGCGGAAATCGGTCACGTGGGAAACAATGACGTCACTTGCGCATGCGCAGAACGGTCCCGCCGGTGGGATTTGTCCCACGATCGTTCTACACTGCACTCAACAGATCGAGGTGTGGCCATCGAGGGCAGCCATTTTCTTGACTTTCTGTCGCTTAAGATTTCAGGTAAATACGCAATTATATTTTAAGTTAGCGCCGGCCGGAGTGGTGCGAGGGTGCGTGGTGCGCTGTGCGTGCGGGCGTCGCGTGAGTGTCCGGACACATAGGGATCCCGCCGGGACATCGGGCCGGGTACGGTGCTAAAAGAGGGAAAAAAGGAGCCTGCTCCTCCTCCGCGAGCCGAGGGAGTGAGGGAGAAAGAGTGAGTGAGAGAGAGAGAGAGAAGTGTATGTGTGCGCGCTTGTATGTGTGTTGTGTGTGTGTATGTGTGCGGCGCGAAGCGGGGAGATAGGTAGGCGAAGGAGAGCGAGAACGGGTCGCGCGAGGAGACTTCGAGGGAGTGTCATGCGTCGCGAATCTCGTCCGCACGGCATCACCGCGCTCTGAACGCTCGCGACGGTTATCTCGTATTCGCGTCGTTCGTGCGCATTCTACGTGACTCGTGTTAGTCTACGTCGTCGTCCTCTTCGTCTTATCGTCGCAGCCGCTGTCGCGAAGCTCAGCAATCCGCACGACGGATCTTTTGGAATGCTTTCGGGCTCTACCTGACACTACGTGGCCGTTTAGTTCAGTAAGTAAATGTCTCTCTCTCTCTCTCTCTCTCTCTCTCTCTCTCTCTCTCTCTCTCTCTCTCTCTCTCCTATATATATATATATATATATATATATCTTTTTTCTCTCCCAAAAAACCCCCAAAAAAAAAAACACACCCCAAACACC
>JBCAUJ010000024.1:1804849-1851049 GCA_038406275.1 Cataglyphis albicans
AGAGAGAGAGAGAGAGAGAGAGAGAGAGAGAGAGAGAGAGAGAGAGAGAGAGAGAGAGAAAGAAAGAGAGAGAGAGACGCTTTGCGGCTTCATCTATAATACGGCGGCGGACGCGTCGCAAATTAGGATGACGCGGAGCCTGCGCACTACGTACGTTAACGGGAGAGAAATCCGCGGTGACACTTTATTGATTTCAAGATTATCGCGGTCCTCCGCCGTGCCACACGACCTTCGATGTCGATGAGGGGGGGGGGAGGGGGAAGCCGATTCGAGTGAGTGCGGAGAAGGATAGGCGAGGAACGAGGGATGAGGCGAATGAGAGGATATTGTATCTCGCGATTTCGTAATTGCGACACTCGTCTCCCCCCCCCCCCTCTTTCCTCCTTTTCGCGACGTCTGCAGGGATTTTCGATTTCGCGCGAGAAATGTCATTCGCGGCCAATCGCGAGATGTATTATCTGTCGCGAAAGTTTCCCCGGGCTGTGCGAACGCGAGATCGTTTTGAGGGTATTCCCCTCGCAGGCCGATTGCATATTCTTTACGACATCAATTCCGATCGATCTATCTCTCTAGAGCTGGATGGAATTAAGTGGAAATTAATTTCTAATTTTCCGATTGAGAAAAAGTATTCATCATATTCATCATTTTTGAAGTTATTACTTTGCCTTCGTATTTTTATCGGCGATCAAAAATCTTTGCCAGATGAATAACGTCAGATGTCAAATAAGATATCGAATTTTCGAATTACATACATTCAAATTTTTAATACATAAAATACGACTGTGCTGGAATTACAAAATTATAAAAAAAAAAAAATTTATGCGTTACATATAAACATATCTGAGTATGACGATCCTTTTATCGCGCAAGTAATGGCGTTGTTGCTTGCTTGAATAAAAAATTTTTATTCAAATGTAATTTTTTATGAAAAAAGAGAGTATATTTATTAGTATGCAATTATTTTTGCATCAAAATCAAAGTGAGAAATTTGTTGTTCTTTTATTCAATTTATTATATTTTAATCAATAATAACTATTAATTCAAATATATACTAATATATGTTAATTGACGTTGAAAAATGAGTGCGTTTTGCCGTAACATAAATCTCACGCTGCCTGGGGTTCTCCGATATCAATGCACTGTTTCCGCCGTCAAAGCTAATAATATTTGCGAATTCATACGCACGGGCGAAAAAAAAAATGATTAATATTTCAGATTCATCCTTTGGGTTTGTCTATCCAGATTGTTGTTATTATAAATTGTGTGGCTGTTTATTTATTTGAAATGCAGAAGCCTGCGAAATGTATTATTGCATCGGGCTGCCTTGCAAATACTATATTTTCCTTTGTATGAACCACCAGAAAATTCTCATGCGAGAAAGCGAGATAAGAATATAAGAAAGGTAAAGTGCAGCGACAAGGCAGTTTAAGTTAGTTGCATAACGGACGATAGCGAATCCGTTCAACAATAGAACCGTGTGAAACAATATTCGATTTCGAGATAGAATTTCGATAGAAAGTTAGAGATGTAAAAACCAAATGATTTTTTTTTCATAAAATACGTATATGTCATAATATTTGTTTTACAAAAATAAAAAAAAACCAAAAGAAAAAACAAGCCTCGTATTTTTTCAAAAATTTTATTTTTTTTCTGCAAACAAATGTACGATTAAGATTATTATGATTCGTTAAATTCATAATTATTTTAATGACTCCTTGACATTAAAATTTGCATTTGCACAAATTTCTACACTTCGTATCTACTCCGCGGTATCTCGATCCATCACGAATAGACAAAGCCGACTCGTTATTCGGTGATAACGGACGCGTTATCCTGCTTTATCCCGACCTTCCTGTCAAACTTTCGTAAAAGAATTCAAATTATCCGATCGCGTTGGAATTTAACTATCCGCGATTTGACAGGATCGGCTGATAAAATTTTCGCTCCGGAGTATTGAACCCACGCTCGTCTCCTCCCGACCGTGTGCCTTATTTTTATACTATCGATCTAGCCCGCTTTGACGTTGGACCTTGCATTATTCAGTGATTCCTTCTCGACTCGCGAGCTCTCGTTCTCATCGCACACACGGGACGTTAAACACATAGGGTGTACGTACTTTCGCGTTAATTCTGGGCAGGTACATTACCCATTCGCCTACTCGTGCCACCGACACGAACATCTAAAGAAGAGAGGGAGAGAGAGGTTCAAAGAAGAAGAGAGACGCTCAGCATTAATTATTTCAGTAAATTGCGTCCCTTTCCAAAGAAGGTCGATCTCCGCGGATAATCGGGCAAATGAAATTTCCGAAGTCCCTTATTATTTTTGCAAAATTGTTACGGAGATTATTCTTCCCTTATACACAGTCTCTAATTATCCTGAATCTCACAAAAATAAACTCGTAAAAATCATATTCTCGAAGAGAAAGAAACAAGAGATGTAAGAATTTTTCAAATCAGAAAAAAAAGATGCTTTCCTTTCTTTTCCTCAATTTAATCTAATCTCTCTCGTTGCATTTTTATGCCACAGAAAATAAAAAAGATAATTAAAAAAATACATTAATCATCGTTTTTTTCCGTTTCAATTTGGTTAATTTTCATTCGATTGTTGATAAATTCACGAATGGATTTATTCTTCTGGATTTTTACTTCGTAATTAAATTATTTCGATTACTCCAATACAATATAATAATTTTCAAATATATAACGCAACGTAATCTATCAACGAGGAATATATGAATGTGTCAATAACATTTCTTAATGATGAAACATTATTCTATATAATTAATGTAACACGAGGCAATTGAAAACTATCAAATATATAAATCGCAAACGGCGCTTCTTATATTATATATACACATATTAAAAAATATAAGTAAAGTATTCTTAGAACGACGATGAAATGTGTTTGCATATGACACGTGCTTGCGCGTTTCTTCTCGTGTAAAACTTCTCGAGTAAACATATCACATGTGCGACATGTGTCCCTGACAGCTGATAAACATGTTGCGCCACTTAATGTCAAAATTATCTAGATTATAATGTTAACATTTATACTTTTCAGACTCGAAATATTCTCTCCCTTACGATGTGTATCTTGAAAATACGTTTCTTAAAAATTGTGAAGCATCTCCATTGCAACATTAAAATTATTAATATATACATCATCTTTTTATCATTTGATAATTTCTATTGCTCGTAGATATATCGTTTTGAATCATATCTAAGAAATAATAATATAAATTATAAAAAACTGTTCTTTTGTTTTACTGCGTTGTTTCTCACAAGAATTTCTCTGAAAATGTACTTTCCAGAAATGCCAACTTATAAGCGCACAAGTTGACAATCAGCTGATTATCTCCATCTGATTATTTTATTAGTTGATTATCTTTGTTATGATATAAATTTTATCTCGGTTTTGCTTAAAAAATAAATGACAGTTTTGCTTCATAGTAAAAAGTATTGTATTTGCGACAATGATATATTAATAAATTTAAACATACAGTTTTCTCGAATTAATCACGATTCATACTTGTATAATGTGGCAAAAGCGTTCCCAAGTGTAATCGCAACTTCAGAGAGCCTCAGAAATTCGCTCCTTCATCTCTATCAAATACACTTCATTGTTGTCGACTGTATCACCGGATGCATCATATTGATTAGCATCGACTATGATTAATTAAATTTAAGCTCGCTATTTGTGCTATCTGTGGATCTATGATTTATAGTGAAGAAAGTAATGAAGAATTTATAAATCAAGAGTGCAATTGATATACATATGCAAAATATATATACATATATAAATATATGTATACAATACCTATGAATTATATATAATTATTAACAATTACAAAATTTTTTATAAGTTTCTTTTTTTAAAAACTTAATTTAATTGTATATTTTATTATTAAATTTAAATTAAATTTCTATCCTTTTTTTGAGAATATAAAAGAGATGCATCTCTGTTGCTCTTCCTCTCTGGTATGCATACATGTCTGTACTCGCACAAATTGACAACTTGTTTCTTTGGGCAGATAGATCAACAAATTTGCGAGGGTTTCTCCCGACCATGTCACAAACATACGAGAAACGTGCCAGTATGAAAAAAAAAAAGGAATCTCTTTGTGATTTTTACGCTGACTGCCGGTCCAGCGATCTTCAAGCGTCGCAGACGACGCTTAACGAAAGCGCCGCTGAGAGAGACGACGATAAACGGCCCGGCGGCCGTATTTTCCTTGACTAAAGGTAAAAACCGAGAGAGCTGGCTCTTTTTTACCACTCGTATCTACGTTTCTTCTTTCCTTATTTAAAGGAGCCCGCAATAGATCCTCTGGGATCAAAGGAAGTCGGGAGGTACGTTTGCTCTCGCGCTTATAGTAAGAACACGCACACCAATGATTTGTGTAGAGAGAGATTGTTTTATTTTTTCGACATATCGTGTTGACTTCCGTTCTTTAAAATAATATACTTTTTTATCTTACTTGCACGCGCACAATTATTATAAATATGTGCAGTATATTGTCGAAAAGTGTAAAATTATTGAAAATGTGTGTTCTCATATTTTCAATATGTATATTGTGACATCAAACAAATATCCGCTTTCGCAGTTCTTAACTTTTTTATGAAAAAAAAATAAATAAAGCATATCTTTGTAGGATTATAATACAAATAACTTTTTCCATTCGTCGACAGCATCGATATCGGATTACTTTTATATGTTCGAGTTGTACTTTCGTAATTGCAAACTGCCTTTGCAAACGGTGGAGTTTTATCGCATGCACTTTAATAAATTGCAATATATATATATATATATAAAATTTTGCAAACAGATGCAATGCAATTGTAACGGGGGACTCTTGGCGCATTCCTAATTTCCACGCGAAAACTCGTGAGATCGCGATGATAATCATTGCTTTCGCGGTTAAATGGCAAGATTTTCGCGATGGTATCGGCGTTTTTCTTTCTTTTCCGAAGTAGCGAGAACGAGAGAGAAAGAGTAAAGGAGAGAATATCAAGAGCGGTAAGCGGTGCCGCTTTAAACTTTTAGAGGAAACGGTTTCTCTCTTTAGTGAAGCATGCGGTCGAGATTTCCAGGCGTGAATATACATAAACGTAGCGCTCAATTTAACGACTGCTACAGTGAAAACGGATAAAAAACAATACCCACCGAGTTATCCGATGCGCACGATGGTATTTTCACTTTTAAATCCCTTAATCGCCACGTCGAAAATCTCTTCATTACTCGTGCTAAATCGTCACAAGGACAAAAACGAATGAGATCTTGAACTGTTACGTTAAAAGAAACTTCGCTTGTTCTCAAAAGTCAGAAATAATTTTTTTTTTTTTGTATCTTTTTTTTTTATTACAAAAATAGAAATACTAGATAAAAGTGCATAAAGTCAATATTCTCACAATATTTGATGTCACTTAAAATTTTATTCATATGTGTTATAAAAAAAAAAAAGATATAGAGATATGTTCAATATTTATATACTTCTGTCATTGGATTTCATCACATTCTTATTAAAAACATTTTCTATCCAATTTATGAGACATTACACTCGACGCAAACATTATCTTTGAGGAGCAAAATTTATTTACACTTCTTTGAGAGAGATGGGATGGGCTCTTATGACAACGTGAAACAGAAAAGTAGAATGCGATGAGGAAAAGTAGAACAGCAATATTATGATTAATTCAAGTCATCCGATATATAGATGTTAATTCGCAATAACTGCCGCTTCAATTCAACCGTGCCGATCATGCTACATTGTATAGAATATCGAAGATGCGCCGCATCGAGCAATTTCTCATTGCATTGTTTGCTACGCGAAATTATTGGAAACGTGCTGAAGTATACACGACTGCACCATTAAGCCTTCGTGACACAACAAAGACGGTTGTAGCAAGCCATATCGTATGATGAATGAATTACGCGTTCAGTGACGTATCGGACATATTGGATACATTAATTATATTCACTTCCGTTCCAGTTATTTGACGTATCGATCGTTTTCCCTTTACACATTCTATATTTTATGGAACACATTTGAATTTTACAAATTATATTTCATTACACAATTATAATTTATATATTAGATATTATATATATTAGATATTATATTATTGGATATTATTATTAAAAAATTTATATAATAATTTATTATTATATATCATATTTTTATTACTTATTATGAATAAAATATTGATTTTTTTCTCGCACAAGCGTCGGGCTTTGTAGACTTTGAGAAATTCTGCCGGGTATAAAATCGCTGCTGAAAAATCCGCGACATCTACGATCGTCGAGACGCCGTCGTCCTAAATTCTCAACCGAGTTACGATCTTTCGAAACGAGAGTGGCAGGAAATCGAGTTATACACGCGGCTCGGGCATAGCTGGTGCGCGTCGGAGAGTCGAAAACTTCTCGGCGTCGTCATCGACGTCGTCGCCGCGACGACGTTATTCACCCCTTCATGTTGCCCCCGTCGTCCTCACGGAATCTTCGCAGCCCGAGTTTCGACTTGCGACACGTTTCGCATGTAGGGACTGCTCGCGTACGTGTCTCCCTTAACTGCGTCCATGTGCACGGCATGTCTGCGGCGGGCTCTCGTTAACTATTAGTTGAAGCCAGTGTGACGAAATGCAGCGAGACGACCGACGACTGTCTGCCGGCGCCCGAGAGTCGTCGCATCCAGTGACGTCTGGAAGCGCCGCGATATCCGGGACGAGACTATTGTGATTGATTTCAGCAGATTTTGCCGCGCGCCATCGGTATTATTAAATCTCCAAAATTTCATATCTTTATACAATTTATTCATCTTCAAAGGTACTCCGTACCTTTATAAAAGATTTCCATATCTTTATAAAATTTATCTACATTTTTTTAATACAAGTATTCTTGAATCTGTGCTACATATTTTGTTATAATTATACATAAAGAAGATTAATGTGCAATTAAATACCGAAGGATCGATGAAAAATGACAAGAAAGGAATTAATCGAAAAACAGCGATATAGAAAAAAAAAAAAATATTAATCTACAAAAATAAGATGACACCTAAAATAAAATATGTGATGATGCAGGTAATACAATATCTTACATTTTTCTCATCCAGTCTTTCATGTAGTAAATAATGCAGTAATTGTTGAAAAGCGGAATAAAAGCGAAATTATAATTTGATAAGATTACTTAATCTTGTATCGCTTAAATTCAATACGGAGTTCTTATAACTCGCCCGTTACTTTCTTTCCTGCGCTCTTTCAAAGTTTTTTAATTGAATATATACTATATTCATCCATGATTCGATATAAACTCTTTCTCTCTCTTTTATTTTTCTACAGACAAGTTATATTTTATCAAGAACAAACTTTCTATTCTTACATCACATGAAATTAAAACACCGTTTCGACACTCATCGAAAGTTTTGCAATATTGATTACAACGATCTAATGAAAAACTATCTGAAATTTAATTTCTTCTTAAAAGGACTTTTTTAATTATTTAAACATATATATTTTTTGTAAATTCCAAAACGTAATTAATCTTTATTTATTAAATGACAGTTTACGAGAAATAAATATTTAAGTAACTAGCGACTAATGACCGATAATTAAATTTATAATATTATAAACTTTTATGTATAATTTATATTTATAATTTTAGTATTCAAAATTTTACAAATAACTCATCTCATTCTCCTCTCTTGTTTATCTTTGCGTTATGGCAATATATTTTTACGATCGATTTGTCAATCTCAATCAATGGTTTGCCAAGAGATTGTCTGACTTAAACAATCTATATTTTAGCAATAATCTCTCAAATTTTTGCAAAACCACCCCTTCTTATCCGCTCGCAGCCATCTTGAGACATCAACAATCGGTCGCCTCTTCTCTCCGAGTCGATGAGCGAGATGAAACGCGTCGGGAACAAGGGAGTCCGAAGAGCCGGAAAAAGGAAGGGTGATTAGGGGAATGCACGGAGCTTTGCCAGCACCAAGGGCGAAATAGGGTTGGCTTCTCGCGAATCTCCTCGTGACGTGGAGTCGATAATTAACAAGCCCGGGTAGTCGAGTCACTTAGTTCGCTCGCTATCGTCGTCGTTTCGACCCCTAGATACGCCGAGGGTTAATTGTTAACGAGAAAAATTGCGTTTATGAGTGCGCGAACGTGTCTCTCGACGCGGCGGGCAGGCAAAAAGATCCGTCTCTCCGTTACGATCGACCACGCTAATAAACGTCACGAGTCGAGCTATCGTTGCTGACCGTGTCTCTTGACCCTTTACGAACCCTCTTTACAAGTCCATCCGCGGCCGATATCGACTCACGTATTGTTCGTTGCGTACTCGCTTTCATACATCTACATCGGTACTCGAAACGATCTCCCATTGCGACGTTGTTAGTTACAGCGCGAACAATCAAGTTTCTCTTTCTCCCTCTTTATTTCTACCTTTTGCATGTCGTTTTACGAGATTCACGCCACTCCTTCATTATCATTTTCTCTCTTTCTCTCTCTTTCTTTTTCATTTTTTATCTATTTCTCTCTAATCTCAATTTTTTTTTCTTCTTGCTAATACGCAGTGACTAATATTTAATTGCACTTATATTTATCTTTATAGTTTCACTTAAAGTATAATATAGTTATATATATATATACACACACACACATGTGATATATGATGGTGAAATTTTATTTAAATAATTACACAGATTTTTAAATTTGTATTACTTGAACTTTGCAGCAGTAATTAATTTTCTATAAATTTAAATATATTTGTTAAATATATTTAAATATATTATAATATGTAACTTTTATTTTTTGACTGATTATACACATTTTAATATAATACTTCTGTCTTGTATATTTATATAAGCTGCAAAGGATCTTTTTTCAAAGTGCAATAAATTTCTCTCTTTTTTTTTCTTTTTACCATGCTTCCTCTTTCCTATCTTTTTGAAAGTTCTCTTTTTCCCTGTTTTCCTTCTCTCCTCGCCTGTCGCTTCTGCCATCACCCAATGATGTTTTGACATTTGTTTCGAAATTGTTACTAATTGGAACACCACAAAGTTTCTCCCATCTCACGTTCATTGGCTCATGCTCTCTGCGCCGAGATTGTTATGTCAAATGTTGAAAATAATTACTCACGATGTAACAGGAGAGCGCAACTTTTATTAAAACTTGTTATATCTATATTCGTCGCTGCTAAAATCAGATAGACATCTGTGAATTAATCGCAATAACGCATATCAGAGAATGTTAACAAGATTCGAACCGAATATTGCTACTTACAATTAGAATTAAATGACTTATGTCAATTAAAAATGCTGATATGATGTTCGAAATATAAAGATGACAAAATCATCTGTCATCGAGAATTAATGATTGAATTAGAAAATGAGATGACTATTATTTGTTATCTAATATTCTCTTCCTTTTTTTTCGACACCGGCAAGTATTATGGGCAATAAATATACGTATTAAAAAAAAATATATATATTTTTCTAAACAGAATGTTCCTTGGAATGGGAAAGAAAAAAAAATTCAAAGTGCATTCCTTTAAAATAACAATGTATTAATTATATCCCGATCGATAATCTAAAATTTTTTCCCGAGAAACATTTTGCTCCAGGAAACATGTATGAGTAGAAGAACATTCCGAAAATAAACATTAAAAATAAAAATAAAAAACTTTCGAGGAATGCAACATATTACATATGTATACATATGCGCGTACACGTATAAATAGAGCACCCTATCTTCCGCTAATTACAAGTGATCTATATTATGCTCGAGTTGCATGATTTGTATCTTGATGCACGCGTAGCCCGACATTTAATTGCAATTAATTAGCCCAGCACTACAAGTAGTCGTTAATGCGAGCAAATGGTTGCTCGTGTTTCGGCTGCGTAGTCGGCGACACACGTCACGACGAAAATTAACCGCCAAATAATTAACGAGTATACCTGACTCGATCTGTACTAAGGGGGAAAAAAGAGGCAAATGCCATAAGGGTAATAAGTACGCGGAAGACGGGGTATCAGGACCTCTTCGTATTTCTCATCGTACTACTACTACTGTCGAGAAAGGGTTGAATTTCCCATGGTTTAATTGGGCGCGAAATCATTTCCGATGCAATACGCGCGCGGACGCAGCCGCGACGTCGAGTAATCACCGTAAAAGCTCGACTTCCCACTCTCTCTCTCTCTTTTGACGGTATATTTGTTACAATACCAGCACACAAAATCAAAAATATGTGAATTCTATATGCGAGAAGAAATACGATGTTAAAAGCATAAAAGCAGCTGGACATTAATATTTATTATAAATTATAATCAAAGAGAGTTTCGGAAAAGTCGACAAAAATATATTTCTCGTTTTATTTGTAATAATTTTTATTTCAACGGAATTTCTAAAAAAAGAAAAGCTTTTTAATTTTGCATCTGATTTTCTGGTATATCCATAGTATATATTATATTTTATTTAATTCCACGATATAACGAATAATTACTTATACGCGATTCGATTCAAATGACCGCCGATAATCGCATAACTGCCGCCGGCGAAATGGCGCAGCATTAATTTTAATACTGATAAACCGCACGCATGCACGCACGGAGACGCAAACGTATATACGCGCTCTCTCTCTCACACACACACACACACACACTCAAGTGCCGACCGCTCGCGGATTTGCACAGTTTCGGCAATTACGTCGCATTTACATGCGGAAATTGGCGAGGCGCTCTTTTATTTGCTCTACCGCGGCTCTCTCTCACTCATTCGCTCGCTCACTCACTCTTTTTCTCTCTCTCTCTCTCTCTCACTCACACAACGAGATATAATACCAGGCGTTGTCATCGTAACGCATCGTGCAACGCTCGCGTAACTCGCGCGTTGCGCGATGCGTTCGATGAGAGACTGCATCGGATGCCCTCCTCCTCCCTCCCACCGTCCCGTCCTCCCGTGTCAGGCCGCAGAGCGGAAATGCGCCAATCGCGCGCCATCATCGTCGGGCTTTGGATTTCCGATATTCCGTAATTTCCGAATGGTAGCCACGCCAGCAGCCGAAGTAGGCGCCATTAAAGCCGCGCGCGTCCTAGTACATGCACTGGATGCAAAATTAATTACGGCTAAATGCGCACTGGATCGTTATTTCGACCGAAATGAAAACGCAGTGTTCTCTCTCTCAACGATGTTGCCGAAAATTTCATAATCGTCCTTATCAATCGCGATATGTAACATATGTGTGTAGAGAGAGAGAGGGAGATGTGATATATTATACATATAAATTTAATTTAATTTAATATTAATATTAATATTTTAATATTAATATTTTAATATCTCGCGGTTTTTCCATTTAGATCGGAAATATTCTTATGAAAATTAAATCGCGTTTTTACGTGCAACGTAATTTCTCTTATCATATATGTCTTTCTGAATTTATGTGAAAAATATATTTTATTACTCTCTATATCGATTCTATTATTAATTTAGTCAATAGCAGGTAAAATTACTAATTCCTGATGAATCCTGATTTATAAAGATTCAAGACTCGATCAATTCAAATGCTGTTATGACCATCATTTTTAGATTTATGCTTAATTAACAGTTAAATTCCAGACATTTTCTCATTTTCAATTACATATAAAACGTTATAATATATTACTAAACGTATTTTTCATAATTAAAAAAATATACTTAAAATATTAAAAATTTATTTATATTTATTTAAATAATTTAAATAAATATTAAAATAAAAACCCATTGAAAGTATCAAGAGCGAAATTGCAATACTTCTATTCAAAATTGCATTCTATTTTAATCGCTCCGTACATACTTTGCAAGCTCTGTTACCTGCCCTTTAATCATCGCGTTAGTGGGCATTCGCCCATCGAAAGGACGATGCTCATCCATCGCGGAGCGTATCGCGATGATGCTCGTCGATAGAGCGCGGTGATATCGGGCCACACGATATATATTGGGCCGCTCGAAGTCGGAAGCGACGGGGCCAGGGGTCGAGTGAGCACACACAAACGTGATTACAACAGCGATTGCGTATCACGGTATACGACTTTGCCCCCTCAGACGTCGCGACGTCCACGTGCTCATATGGCTGACAGTTTGCGTGAGCTGTCGCGTCGCGCATTCTAACGTAGCGTTAACAGCTTTGTATTTTATCGTGAAAGAGGCCGACTGGCTCGGTGTCGGGTCTCCGATATAGTCAAGCGCGACGATCACCGTCGACCAGCTTTGTAAGAATCTCCTTCCTCGAGGCAGGCTCCATCCTAGTGCGTCGCGATGCGGTTGCAGATAGGGGGAGGATGAGAGAAAAAGTGCCGCCGAGCATCGTAGAAAATATAAATATAGACAATGTGTAAAAAATTTTTTTGATCTGAGAGATAAGAAAAGTTGACATATCATGGATTTAAAATATAATTTGCCATTTTCTCTTCAGAATAAATATGTTTACGTCGCTCGAACGTATATCATAGAACGCAAGACACATAAAATGTCTAATTTTGCAAGATGAAAAATATAATTATGCCTTTTATCATTATTTTATCGTCTCCGCTGTCTTTATTTGTAATGAATCTCAGGTGTCTAGACACCATCGTCGGAATTGATTATGTCATTTATCCTGTTTGTTGTCTCTGTTTGTTTTGGTTATACAGAAGAAGTTTATTTTCAAACGAACGAACGAACGACAAGAAAATAGCTCCTCGTCGGCCAAATTAAATTATCGCATAAAGAAGCGTGTTGCGTCTGTCGTTAACAGCTGTTGACTACTGTCATTTCGCGAAAGCGGCTCGCGCAGCTGTTACCCTCAATTTAAAACCTCCTAGATGCACAATTTACGCTTAACGAATTAACATTGATCTCAGAAAAATACGCTTTAACGCGCATACATTTTACATAATGTAGAACTGTTGTTTATTTAAATAGCCAGTTAAACGAAAGCAGCTATTTTGAGCTATTTCGAGAATTGTTTACGCAAAACAGAGAGAATTTTTTAATGGTACTTTATGATTATTAAATTTATATAAATACAACTTAATTATAATTACGATTTGTTTAGACTATTAAACTTTTTCATAATAAAAAAGGAGAAAGTTGCATTCATAAATATTATAAATATTATAATAAAAATGAAGAAAAAGCATTCGCAAATATTACACATGTATATATTTCACGAGATAATATTAAACTGACAACGAGTATATATGTATATGTATACACACGTGTTTAAGTCTTTTTTAAATATATTTAAATAATTTTTATGAATATATGACATTATAGAGAGATCATCTAAAAGTCATATAGCGTAGAAGCCGGTTACTGCCGTGAGGCAAACAGCGTCGTGCGAAAATCCAATTAACCTACATGCAGCCCGTAAAAGCACGTATCGGAATGGCTGTTCTACCCGAGGCGATGCGTTTTTATTTGTGCGTATTTCATTGGAAGAGCATATTATTTTGTGATAAAAATTCATTCAATGTGTGAGTTAATTCTTTCGCACCTAGCGCGGATGATGGGCATGTTTTTTTTTTTTGTCATCTACAATATGCAAAACGTATAGTTTTGCAGTCACTCAGCTTTCCAGTTTAGGAGCATGTTTTTTTTTTTTTTTTTAATTAGTATTATCGCAAATAAAATAGAGAAAAGAAATAACCCCTTTTTTCACCCCGCACTTAACTTAAATTTTTTCAAAAATTCTGTGAAAACTTTAATTTTTATTCAAGAATATTATATATATCCCATCGTGTTATTATTAATTAACAAGATTTAGTTTAATCTTTTCAAAGTTTATTTAAATTTATTATTCAGATACAGGATATAGAATATTATTTAAATATAAAATTTATTCTCTATATATGAATAATAAATTTGAAATAAATAAAGATTCTGAAAAATATTATAAAATATTAAATAATATAAAATATTAAATCAATCCTTATCTAATAACGCAATGAGATAAAGTGCGCGTTAAAAAAAAAATTCCTAATTCATTCTGCGACGATTTAACGCTATATCAGTTTCATTTTACATCGATCGGTCGACAGATTAAAGAATTTCAACGTCTTTGTACGGTGCGAAAACGTAAATGCGAATAAACCGATGTCGCGGACGTGACTCGACTCGACCGCCAAATTATGTCACGTCGTCGACGATCGAGCAGCATAAATTTTCGTCGCGCAAAAACGGCAGATCGGTTGGAGGGAACACTCGCATATAAAGTGTTCACCCTCGTTATCCCGTTGCGCACGAAAAATCCACTCGCTCGCGAAATTTTCCTTTCCGATAGGCGCGGCGAGAATGAAACGTCGAATCTGCTTCGCCGCCGAGATTTACAAGAAGCGCTTTAATCAGCGCGTAGAATAGGAAACCCGATTTCGCCGATGCACGTTTAATCGTCGAAATTAAATCTTCGCCGCGAGGCCGGCGAAACTTGGCCGAGTTCAACTTTGCGTGAGCGAAAGAGAGAGGGAGAAAGCGAGAATTTGCAGCGAGTATCTCTTGGATTACAACGAGGAGATAAGCGACTGTAACTGTACGTTTAACTCACTCGATCGCTTCCGATGGAAAAAAGACGAGAAAGAGAGAGAGAGAGAGAGAGAGAGTGAGTGTGAGTGAGAGAGTGAGATATATACATACACGTAACAGAAATTTTTTGTATGTTTTTTCGCTGTGGGGAATTAATTCCGCGGTGAGATTCGCGCTGTAATAAATTCGATATTCTCTTTCTCTATCCAATTAATTTTTTTCTGTGATGTCTTTAACCTTTCTTAAGCAAGAGTCTCAATGACACGATATGTTATATAACATACATTATTGCGAATTATTTATTGTATAGAGAGAGATATGAATATATTTTTAAAATTTCCAAATATTTTCTATATGATCTAAAGAAAGAAAGAAAGACGAAAGATGTTTTAAATATATTTTAAATGAATAGAGATCATCGGTGGATTAATATTAATATATATTAATTAGAATTAGTCATTTTATAGCTGAGAATTAAAAGAATATAAATAATGAGCAAATATTTGTTTTTTATGCAAATGACGCCATATATTCATAGTTTTATTTTTGAAAGTCGATATTTAGAAAATTTAAAATATATGCGAATGTTTTATTTACGATGTCGAATGACTATATAATATTCTAATTTTCTAAAGTAATATTATAATTTTCGACATGAAAGCAAAAAACGCACTATTTTTTTAACAATCTTTTCGCTGTTTAACGAACTTTTATTTTTAATTATGTGTATTAATATATACTGTATGAATATTAAAATCATTTGGAATCAAAATATAAATAGTAAAGAGCGAATAAGGATCTTGGCATATATATATTAATGTGTAGTAATTAATTCGCGCAGGAACAGATCGATAATCGATAATCATCGTCGTTTTATTTGCAATAAAAAATTGGAGAACTTGGGAGATTCATTCTCACCCACATGGCATTATATCATACGCGGGCACGCATCTTATTTCGGTGTCCCGAATTTCCTGACCTAAATAGTCCGCGCGGACTTCTGACCTAAATACTCCACGCGGACTCCCGATCGACATCCAATAATCAAGGTTATTTCGATTTTTGATCCAATAGAAAACACGGACATCGTCGTCCCGCCAATCATGTCGCGTCTTGTTGGCGTTCCGGACTTTCTTCTCCCATCCTTCTCGCACCCCTCGCTGCATCCTCCTCGCGCGATCTTATCTCTAATACCTTAAAAGGCACGCACGTGAGCTTCCCCGTGAAACTCGATACGCCAATAAAAAGCGAAACAAAAAATGTACCGATACTTGTTTTTCAGCCGTTTAGGTGTCGCATTTCACACCGGAGGTGTGAAACAACATGTTTATTTGTGTCCAGCTGTCATCGACTTCTTATCGCGTACAAGTGATTTATGTCTCAATTTAGTTGAGACTATTCACTCACACAAGCTTATTTCATACATTTAGTTACTCACACACGCGTATAATGTCGGTGTAATTCCGAATCTTTACTTCAAGCTCAGTTCGTTAAAGATGCGTTTAATATATTATTGAGGTTTTAAAGGAATCAATATCATTTGCATAAGATGTTTTTTTTTATATATTACATTTTGTACATTTATATTCTTTTAATTCTTAGCTATAAAATAATGTTATAATTAATAATACTCACAATCAGATTGTTCTTTTAACGAGCTAATAATAAGATTGGCGAACGTAATTTTAAAGCGTGTATCTTCATAATTATTATAATTATTAATTATTAATTTATTATTATTATTATAAAAATTAATTAATTTAAAATTATATATTATATATATATATATATATATATATATATATATATAAGAAGAAGAAAAAATAGAAGAGAAAAAAAGGGAAAAAATTAGTAACGCGACACGAATGCGTAATCTACATGTACAGATCCGCGAAGGGATAATAACCGAGCCGTCACCCAATTTATCCCGTAGAGCTCGATATGAGATTGGAATGGCTTCGAGAAGAGGGAAAAAAAAAAAAAAAAAAAGAATCGGCAAATACGCGCTCATGCATACGGCCTTTTCCCGGAGTGACCCCGGCGCACACTCTTTTTGCACACCTGGAACACCCCATCTGTATGCGCTTAGAGATGGCGTTTTAAATGGATCTGGCCGCGAATATGTGTGCGTGCGTGTGTGATTTTATGCGTCTGCGTGGTCTAGGTGAAAATAATTGCACGGCCTTCGTACCTCGACGATCAATTGAACTCACACGACAGAGATACAAGATTTTATTTCGTTGCACTATGATTCCGCGATGAGAAAAATAAAATAAAAGACGACCGACTTTCGTTAATGAATGCGATATTGAACGTTGAAAAGTGTTGCAGCGGCATAAATAGCGCGGAAAAATAAATAGATAAATTTGCCGGATCGGATATTAAGGTGCGATTTTGCGCGACAAATTTTTTCACACGAGTTTCGATCGACCAGTCTTATTTTGCCCTGGCTCGCGATTACCGCCGGCTAACGAAGCAATTTATTTTTCAAACGCTCGCTAGCCACCCACGTTCCATATAACGCGAACGTATTTACGCGCGCGCGCACATTAATTAGTCGCCGCGGAACGCAACGCGTCAAAACGAGAGAGCGCAACACGCGTGTACACGTGCGTACGGTCGTGTCAAACTCATCTACCAATCAATATTGACCGGAGAGCATAGAACGTACACGCGAATACATGGCAATACATCGATACGTCGGTATAAACGCGCTTTTCCGTTCCTCGAAGCAGTGTATATACACACACACATACATACACACACACACACAGCACGAATACCCCACACACATCTCGACATACATACGAGTATAGGCGCATTATTTCGCATCAGGCACCATTCCTGTTCCAGACATGAAATTAAAGCGATCGATGGCCGTTGCGGATGCACTTCGGAAGATACTACCTTGCGTAAAGCGAGGCTAAAACCACGCCGATCGCCACAAATTGATGAGCGATCGACGATTTATCGTCGCATCTCAATTCGCAAATTGATTTTCGCAAGCGAAATACGCCAAAGAATATTCTAAGTAACGTGTGTTCTATAATCGACAGAAACATTTTTTTAGGAGTTGTCTAAAAATTTTAGCAGCAATTTCATTCGAAATTTTTATAATAATGTTTTTTTTTTAGTTTTTCATATCTGATAAAAGGAAAAGATATCAATTTAAATATTTACATATTATTAATAACATGAATATTTTAATGTGAAAGCGCTTTGAATCATGAATTTTGCGAATTTATTTGTCATATAAAAATATATTTTTATCAAAAAAAAATATTGGATAATAACTAAAGGATATAATGTGAAAGAGACTTAACGAGTTGACTAAGCTGCAAAAAAGCATAGAAAAACTATATCTTAATTTTATTTTCTTATATCTTTTATTAATTATCAATTAGAAAATGATACGGTCTTAAACATCGATATACACCCGTATCTTGCGATAATAAAATGGCAAGCCGCCTATCATACGTTTCGCGAGGATTATATGTCTCTAGTGCACTCGGCTTGAAAATGACCAGCTGTCAGTATTACTATAATATACTTGCACGTCGAATCAATACTATTTTCCAGAAGAGCGAATTTCTGGCAGCTTTACGGCAAAAAGTATATATATATATATATATATATATATATAGATATATATGTGTGTGTGTGTGTACGTATGTATATGTAGTATCATTGAACGTCCGAATCATTAAACGTAATTCGGGCGCATAATGACGGAAATAATTGCTGATGCATAACATTACGCTGTCGCCATCGCATTGTTATGAAAATTCAAAATTCGGCCGAGAGAGTTGCGATATAAACACTCATCGGCGCTGGGTCTTTTAAAAGAAAATAATTATCTCGCTTTGTAATGAAAATTACGTGAGCATAATTTCGCCAAGATTAAAGCCATTTTGTGCATGCGCGTGAGGGCATGTATATATGCAAACCTGTTAGGCGCGCAGAGTTTGCCTTTATATTTGTAACTGTATTACTTTCCCGCTTTCGAGAGTTAGAAAACACAAATTTAGTTTATAAATAATTCAAATATATACATATATATATATATATATATATATATATATATCGCAATTGTGCGCGCACTCTGTATAAAATTGATTCTCCGCTATGCGACAAAGCTCGGTTGCGTTTACAGACAATTTTATGTGTCGACGAACATACAGATTGGTGAATTATTTCGACACTATCGTGTATAATGGAAATGCCATTCTATTCGACAACAATGGAAGAGAAAGGGAGAGATTGTAACGTACGGTAAAAGCGCTATAATATTCGCGAATGAATGAAAATGACGCGTTGTGCGGGCATTTTATACAATGCAGCGAGTGCACATCGCCACTTCTCGTTAATCATTTTCTTTGTCACATGCGTCGCATTTAAAAATAATTGACATTTGCACAATTAAACTAAGATATGAGTAACGATCTGAATGTAACAGAAATGTTGGTTGTACCGTACAAAACGATATTCCCGTTTATATTTTTCGATACTCCTACGTTTCAGACAATTTTATATTTCGTATATATTATTAGGTGAAAATTAATGAAAATCAAATTATAATTAGTTTTATATGGTACTAGATACGCTAAAATTATGTCTGTCAAATCGACAAATCGACTCGAAGAAATCGGTAAAGAAAACGCGGATGTACGTGAAAGAGAACATATGGTTCGCACATGCCAGATATTTCATATATATATATATATATATATATATATATATATATATATATATATAATCACATCTGACGTAATAATATATAATAATATAATTCAATAATAATATAATAATTATTATAATAATGTAATTATAATGTCATGGCTGAAGAGAAAACTCGTAATCTTTTTTACTCTAGGAAACTTTTAATAATCAAAAGTCCCTCTCCGTTCATATACAAGTCTGATATAAGACTATCGATACAACAAAGACAGGTTCCGTCCATTTACACGTTTTGTGTGTTTTTCATATATATATAATTTATATATATATTTATATATATATAATTATATTTATATATGTATATTGATTATTTACAAAAATCGTTACATGTATATAAATGACGACATTTATAAACGCGTAATTTAGGAAAGATGGAAAACGCATTTGTGAAGAGGTAGGAGGGTGAGGGGAAAGGGCGAGGGCAAGGGCGAAGGAGGGCACGTTAGAAATTTCAAATTGAGAAATTAGTATACTTCGATGTAACCAGCGATTCAGATGCATTAGCTCCAATACTTTGCGAGCAACACTGATATTCTTCCTTTATTTTATGAGATATAGACAGTTGGAATTAAATCGGCGATAATCATTAGATTCTGAACTCCAAGAGACTGCGTGTATGTAAATCTGTTCTTTTCATCCGCACTATATTATATTTTGTCCTCTACTTGCATTCAAAACGAAATAAATATATATATTTATTAAAAAAAAAAAAAGAAAAGGAAAGAAAAGATATTGCGGAAAAGTATGGAAAGAGTGCGGATAGAAGGAACAGAATCCCGAAATATTCGAGATCTTCAATCGCAAAACTTGCAAGATATTTACAGATTTTTAGTAAAGTAGAAATTGGCAATTTTATATATCCTTGGTCATATTTGTCAGTTATTTTCAATACACTTATATATCTTATACACAATTAAATTAAATATTATTTACGTAGAAAATATTTCAATTCACATTTATATCAAAGATTCTTACAAAACTTTCGATCCAATTTCAATCCTTTTTTCGATTGATTAGAAAAAGAGATTGATTAGGAAAATGCTGTTGCGAGATATATATCTAACATATTCTTTTTCTCATTGACGAGTCTCATTAGCTTGCATTGAATCATTAATACTTAATATTTAATCGTTATCAAATCTGTATTATTCTCAGCTCATACTTCAAACGCATTCACACTGTCAATTTAATTTACATTCCCATGAAGAAATGTAGTTTTTTGCAGAAGAGAGATAAGGCCAGAAAAGGATTTTCACAAATCTACAGGTGCATCAAATAATTTGAATATAAAATAATATATATTATTATAAAAGAAAATATACACAAAAATATATAATACTGTATAAATATGTTTGTATTTTTTTATTTCGTTATGGAAACGTCAAAATATAAAATATCGCAAAATGCGGCTAAATTAGTGTGTGGACGTGCTGATACAAATCAGCATAAATATTTCGACCCGCAAACAGCTAAAATTGAGATCCTACTTCATACTTTATCAGTTAAACGAAAATTTTTATCGCTATAATATCAATTAATAATTTAAAAATACTTTTCCTACATTTCTTCACGATTCATCGTCCCGATATTTCAGAGATGCTCGCATAGTATACTGAGTTTACGGAAATGACGGACTTTCGAAATTGGACGAAGCTCGCGAAGAACAATAATGATGAATGATAAAGGAAGAGACAGATAGAAAAAAAAAAGAAGAGAAATGTGATGCGCGAAACGCAAGGAAAGTGGAGCTTATATAATACACATCATCCCGATGCAACTGTACAACTATAATACATTCGTACATCAGCCGATGCTATAAATAAAAAAAAAAAAAAAAAAAAATAAGGTCCATTCGCCTACATTCTTATCACAGGCTGCGATAATGTGTAAGAATTTTTGTATTCAACGGGAGGGTGGGAGGGAGAGGTCGGCCGCGGCGTCGGACCGTCCTCAGACAGTGAGAAGAGACAAGCGGAAACCTTAACGGACGTATCGTAGAAAAGTGATCTTTCTTCTTAGGCTCTTCGCGAGAGAAAAGACGCTCGATGGATACGTGCCCGAGGACGATATATGGACGTGATGGTGACGATGGCGACGATTAAGATGATAATGATGCTGCTGCGCGAAGGGCGAATCTCGTTACAGAACTTGATAATCATTCGCTCCCTATACATGCTCGTCATCGAGTACTTTCTCGAGTACTTACTCGCTAGATTCGTTTCTTTGCTATTGCTTACCCGTTACATTGTGTATACGATGAGATCATAATTGGAAGATTCGGTGTAATAGTATTGGTGTAATAATATTCAAATCGTATTTCTTTGGCAACTTATAAAAAAACATAACTTTTAATATAAATTTATATTATATATTATATAAATCATTTTAATATTTTTTTATTATACAGCGCGATAATCAGTATTCTTTAAAAAAAGTTTGAGAAAGATAAAAGTAAGTTTTAATTTATAAAAATAAGATAAATACTAAAAAATAGATAAGTACTACTTTAATTTAACTCTTCCAATTTTAAGACTCGTTTTTATTTCATTTTTAAAAAGAAATAGCTTGTGTATGTAAACCACACTATTGCATTGAATCTTTCAATTGGTCGCAATGTATAATTCGCGCTAAATCCTTGAACAAACGATAGTTATATGAAAAATGATTGTAAATAGTTGAAAAGAGTATATTATACGAAATACACCCAAGAAATTTGTGAATAAAGAAATTGAGATTGCACCAATTTCGGTTAACAAATCTATTTTGTTTATCTATATATTTCTCTATAAGAAGCTCTAGTAATATCATAGACAGATAGACAATCCAGCTAATCATTAATGCTGATATATGCAACATTTAAAGATGAAAGAAAAAAAATGAAAGAATTGGTGCAAGCAATTCTCAATGTATAACAAACATGATCTTATACACGAGAAAAACTTCTTTCGATGGAAACTTTATAAGTGCTTTAACTCAATTATCCCGATTTGATTTATATATAAAGTAGACAAAGATAGCAAGAGTATCGGAATATCTCCTTCGAACGAGCGCTCCCAAGTGTTTCGACACGCTATCTCAGCATCGCCGACATCACGTCGTTTTATTACGCGATTTTTCGATCGCTCGAGATCCCGTAAAACATCGTACATCTTATCCTCTTCCTATTAAGAACATTATACAATTATGTACGAATGTATAAAATTTGTTTTACGACTAAATGGGAATGTACGATCCGTTTTCTCTCTCTCTCTCTCTTTCTCGTCACACGCGCGCGCACGACGATCGTAGAAATATCGTTACAATGTTTCCTTACAAAGTAACGTATTCGCGAGATACGCATTTTTCTTAAAAGAGTCCATAAATCGAAGAAATCTCTCTCTCTTTCCTGCTCTATTGAAATTTACTCGGACTCGTTTCGATCAAAATGCGTCTCTCGCGAGACCAAACATCAACATTCCTTAAGGGAATGTTTGCGGTTAATCTTGCGGATTACAAAAGTGTATTATTTCGCTTCTTCTTTTCTCTTATTCATAGTGGCTCCAACATTCAGAGAAGCGATATTAAGTATCTCTTTCTTGGAAATTCACCACGAATTTGTTGATGCTTAAACGACGCGCTTACTTTCGAATGTTGAGCCGCCGAAAGGCATTATATCTGTCATTATTTTTAACATTGAATTATGGCACACCTATAAAAAAAATGTCCCACTAAATCCATCATATTTGTACAAATTCAAGCACAAATTTAAAGCGAATAGGACAAATAAATCGACGAATTTAAAAGTACGTTTCTAATTAAATATAAAGTTGGATTTTTTTCTTTTAGTACATTTCTTTCTTTAATTAAACTTGTTTATCCTGAACTTCACGCGCTAATGAATACTTTCTGTTTTTGCGAAAATGCAAACGATATAAACTATCAGCTCTAGCAAGAAATGGATTGCTTTCATTCTAAAAAAAAAAAAATTTTTATGAAAATTTAATGTTCTTCGTTATGAATTTCATATCTTAAATCGTTAGTTCTATATACATATTTGCTTTAAGAAACCTTAGTATTTCACGTTTGTAATTATAAATATTTCTTAATAGTTATTTCGATTCGATTTTTATATGTGTATATATTGTGTGCGCGAAATTCTGTCGAAATATTTTCTCTTATATCTCCATCCGTGCTTTCCTTTGCATTATCGCTATTTATCAAGACATGTTGTGGAATTACATGTAACACGTTTTTTCGTAAATGTCTCTTTCTCATTTTTACCTTTTTAGACGGAATAGAGAAGATATATGGATTGTATCATCGTTTAAGTTTGTTCGGTCCTGCCACGATAAAGATTATTCAAAAATTCCTATATGATAATCTACATCAATAGAAATGCAAAAGTAATAAACTCGCTCGAGAGGCGATTTGTGCATTTGTGCCAAAAAGAAAACACATTAAAAACTTTTTTTGATATCGTTGCTATATGAGATATATATATATATATATATATATATATATATATATATATATATGTATGTATAGATATTATTCGACGATATACAAATCTCGTTAACATTTCGTGTTTTTTCGTAAATGAGCTCTGGATACACCCTCCTTTAAATATTAATAACAACCTCTTTAACGAGGCTATATGTTAGTGTTATCAACACTTTATGATATTTTCATTCTTTGCAATGTGAACAAGAAAATAGAAGAAAGAGAGAACTGAAAGAGAGAAAGGCAAATAAAAGAAAAAAAAGCAACATTGATCTTACCTTCTTAACTATATAAAGCTAATCGTTATTATCAAATATCGAGAATCTTATATCCCTAATACAATATCAATAAATACATCGCTCTGGATACATCCAACATGCATACTGTTATGACACACATGGATTGACTCTTATTACTCTTGCGTTATTAGCTGATCCACGCACGCGAACAATCGTCTTAGGACCATCGAGTGATCATTCCGCAAAGAAAGATCTTGCGTGTCACACATTCCAAAAATGAACAAGTATGAAATGACTAAACATAAATAGAGACTTTGTTTGATCGTCTATGCGCCTTATGTAGGACCTTGTGTAATATTACAAGTGTGTGCTAAAGCGAAGTTTAATATCGATACAAATTATATTGAGACCAATCGTTTACGTCTATTATCGTAATCGCCGATAACGTACAAAAAAAACGAAATCGAGTTATTATACCACGAGACGGATGCGCCGCTTCTATCGCTATTGTCCGCGAGAAAAACTGCAGTCTCGTTGCACTATGCACTGCGTAGCAGCATGTTTGATCACTACACCATCACAACGGCATCTTCGCCACAGAACAGGAAAGGATACTGATCGATCATCGTTTGGACCACGTCTTCCAGATATGGCCTCATAGCTTCGAATCTGCCAAGGTCGTTAAATTCGATCGGTAGTAACGTAGGCCACCAACAGATCGCCAGGTTCTTACTATCCATACTGTTGAGTTTACAGTTCTCTGCAACCCTAAGTTGCATAAATTTAGATTAGAATAAAAAAAAAGGAGGGAGGATGTATGGACAATAAATTTATAAAAAATATTTATTATTTTCACGTTACTTACTTCACAAAATGTTGGAAAATAAACTTGAGAACATCGAAATTAACTGGATTTAATTTCTTGAGCATCAGACGCAGGGCTAACAATCTGCCACTTCGATCTGCAATCGTATTAAATTTTGGAGCTTATGTTAATCTCAAGAATTTGAAAATATTTCGTTCAGTTATCTATGATCTATAAAATAAAAATACTAACCTTCCATGTTCATGCAAGTAGCTGACATAGGTTTGCTAATACCTCGTGCACCTGATATAAATAAAACATACATTCTTAAAAATATTTTGCTTTTTATTGATTTCACTATAATTAAAATTTAATGACATAAAATAGGCATCTAAAGACTTTAAAAAAGAATTCAAATCACGAGATTCTATTCTACAACTGCTAAATTCGTTTCATGTTAACTTACCTGATATATCTTCAAGTTCGCTCATACGTTCTTTGTCAATGAGTGGTGGTAGCCTCTTGGAGAAGAAATCTTTCAAAGCTGTAGCAACAGCATTTACAGGAATATCCAAAGAATGTATGTCGACATTACCATCTACATGTGAAAATGGGAAACATTGATTTATATTATCCATCATACAAGATTTATGAGAAAAAATAAATTATATACTACAGAAGAAAGCGACATTAAACATTGCAATAAGTTTTAATGAATGATGTACCTTCTTCAAACTTTTGAAAAAGCAATTCTACGTGTGCGCGATTACCGGGCACCCTATATATCCCTTCCGAATCCAATCCCTCGTCCTCGATAAATCGCACGCACTTCTCCAGAAATAAGGGTATCCGATTCGTTTCGCTCTGCGCAAAATCCTCGATTAAAGGTTGCTGCGATTGACCCGAGATCGGTGTCCCACCTGGACCTTTGGTTTGTTTTATCTTCTCCTGTTTCTTTTTTTCTCTCTCTTTTTCCTTTTCGGCGTGTTTTTTAAGCTTCTCCTCTTTTTGCCTTCTCTTCTCTAATTTTTCATCCTCTTTTGCCTTTTGCTTGTCTTTCTTCCTGGCTAACTTGTCGCCGTCTTTTGACTTATTCAATATACCAAACTAAAAAATGAACAAAACAAGACATAATTATACATATGTACTCCTCAACATTCATTTGTATTATGCGCGTTAAATACTTACACTAGGGGAATTAATTTCCCGTGGTGAAGAGACATCCAGACTTGATTCATCATCTGGAATGCCAAACGTATTTTCACTCCTTTGCTTGGCTAAAATAACAGTTTCATGCAACTTAGCAAAAGAATTGAACACTGCAACTTAATGGAAAACTTTCTGATATATGTTATGTTTAAAAAAATGAGAAAACCAAAGTTGTTATTTCAATTAAGAAGCCTCAGATTAAGTTAAAATCAGTCTTTAATTGTACATGCATATGCAAAATATTGCTAAATTGTTGAATTATATTTTCTCTTTCTAAATTAAAATATATATTACATTGTTAAATAATTAAGAAATTATATTATAATTATACATTATAACAAATCAAAAAAATTTTTTATGTGTCGCATTTATATAAACTAAAATCTGATTACTTACAGGAGGCGCTAAACATTTCCTGTGGCATATGTTTTACGTTAAACGGATGCTGCAAATATTGTTGTTGCAATGAATTTCCAGAGAATCTCTTCCGCAAACTAACGGCAGCATATTTATATTGTTTCGATCTAGATCGCGATGTGTGCTCTGGATCACTCGATTCGGAAGTATCGGGCGTTTCGCTAGATACTGAAAAGATGAAGATATTGCTGTATGTATCATCAATTTATGCATGTCGAAGTCTATATAATTATTTGCTAAAAAAGAAAGAAAAAAAAGCAAACAAATTTTTACCTCTATCCGCTGAATCGACGCGCCAGTTTTTATCGTCTTTCATATTGTAATTCAAGCCGACTATACCGTCTCCGCTTCCCATGCTGGCTAATGACGGTACTTTGGGCGTAGCGACCGGTATTGCAGTGCGTTTTTTGCGTATTCTTTTATGCGACAAAGACTTCTTACTCGTTTTGTTCAAGACGTCAGTCGCCCTTTGCCTTTCCAAAGAGCTCCATTCCGAATCAGAATCGCTATATGCTATATTTACAAATGATAATTAATGTAAATAATATTTATATACAAACAACACATCTTCATCTCTATCTCCAAAAGACACATTAGCATACGAAAAAAAAAAAAAAAAAAACATCTTACATGGCTGTCCCTTTTCACGTCGGTGGCGCAATTTAGATTTGTTGTTGCCAATAGAATCCTGCACCAGAGCGTACATATAATCGCCATCGTAGGCAGAATACATACTCGGAACGACGTCTTTCACTTGCGCATATTCGGAGCCGAGATCTACCAGTTCCGGTGTGGCAAGAGGAGCGTGGCCCATCGTCAGTTTCGGGCCGTGTTCGTCTTTCTCACCAATCGTCATTCTGGCTATCGCGTCTGTTACATTGGAAAAATCTTTCAAATTGATTTTTCCGGGTTGTTTCAACGTTTGACTATTTCCCTTCGGTCGTGGCTTAATCTGGGAAATGTATCGTCGACCTGTCGTAAAGGCTCTGTGTGGATAACTATTGGTAACTCCATCTTGATGCATAAACGTATCCTTTACCCAACCTGAAGAAAAAAAGGAAAATTTACAACTTGAAATAAATTTTAAAAAGGTCACATTATGCGACGTTGCATTTTGCAATGAATTAATTTCCAGTTACTAACCAGATAGTTTGTTCGTGATATCTTCAGTCTTCATTAGATCTCTTTCCCTCTCCTCTCGATAGAAATCGACTTGGCTGTAAATGTCACTATCGTCGCTCGGTGTGGCTCTATGATCGGCAAATTGTTCAGTCAAACCAGTGTCACCTAGATCACCGTCAGGCGTCAACTGCTCGTATGACTCGGAGCCGCTTCTAAAAGTTACAGACATACTGCTTCACATTAGACTTTTGAGTCACAAAGAAATCCACAGATATTAAGTAGATCAATTCGCTTTATTCGTTAAAAAGATGCTTCTAGAATAGTTACCCGTCATCCGGCGTTTGAAGATGATAGCTCTCGTGTCGCGGTGGCGGCATCGGATGTAAAGCTGAATACTCTAAGGTACCTTCTCCGCTATCATTCAAATTCCCCGGCTCCTCCATGTTAAATGCCTGCTCAATCTCCGGTTTCTTTTCCCATACCACTTTGAAGAAGGGCGTGTAAAATGCGGCTGCAAAATATAAAACAATTAAAAAATTAAATATGCCAGAAATATGTCGAAATAAAGTTTCGAATTTCTCACTTTTCTGTTGGCAGCTAGATGCAGATGTCATAAAATGCGCTTCTAATTTATCTGCGATAGCATTTCCTTCCGTGATAAGTAGATGACTTAAGTCATTGCTAAAGAAAGCATTCGCACCTCCAGTATCAGTCACAGCCATTATTTGTATCGGTAAATTTGGTATGTTTGTGGAAAAGGCACTGTAAAATAAATAAAACATATTTATAAAATGAAATAAAATACTATTTTTGTTTAAGTACGCCAACAATGCGGTGCGAGTCATCGGTATATACTTTAGAGTTGCGAGAGAAGCTTTCCTCTTTGTAGAATAAACGAGTATAAAACCGTGCACTAATTCATCTCTGAATGCATTAGCTCCATGAAAACTCGAGATAATGACTTCGACTCGACGTTTGCATTCTCCCAGAAACGTCTCCAAAACTATAGATCTATCTCCACTGAGAAAGCAGCATTGATGATTCAATAAAGGACCAAGAACATTCTCAACAGAATAAGGATCACCACAGAACATACACATTATTATCCTAAAATCAAATGCAAAATAAGATATGCAATTATAAATTAATTATGAAAGGTAAACGCCATAATTGTTGAATTACCTGATATCAGGCTCTAAGCATTCAATAACACTCTGATATATGTTTAAAAAACCAGCTCTGTGATTTATGGATTGTATAAGTTGCTGCAAAGCATCCTTTACCAATGAAGTGGGAAATCTTTTGTGCTTTTCTTGTTCCAATTCATCTATGCACACATCGATAAATGGACACTGCAAACTGAACATGCCAAATTGATAAGAAATTGATAAGAATATCACCTGCACAGATTTCAATTCGATTATAATTATTACACTGAATATACCTATCAGCAAGATTCTGTCCTTCTTCTCTGAGCTTTATGGCTTCTATTTCATCGATACCGGCTTCTGGCACAAACATTATTACAATGGGCAATCCTTGAAATGGTAGCCTGTCCTCTTGCTCTAGATTCGACAACAAAGTTTTCTCTAAAGAGGATCGAATGTATTCAAACGAATCCTCATTTGAATAGATACAAAAAGATCCTAGAAGACACACAAGATATATCGTTATCTAGGAAAGATCTCCACTTATAAATCACATCAAACATAAAGACACTTAAAGAAATATTTACCATGTGGCATGAAATCGGATGTGGTGAAAGAGTTATGCGGTAGTCCCACATCACCGTCTATAATGCGATATCCGAGAGTGTATAACTGACAATCTATCTCTACTTCGTCATCTTCCGTTTGTGCCCTTATTTCACGAGCAAATTCCTCGCTCAGTCCATTACTTCCAAGTATGACTAAATTTAATTGATTGTTATCCGACGTTAACTGCCATTGACTACTGTGATTCCATGAGGAAGGTCTGTTAGAACGGTTTTCAGATTTGCGTTACGAAATAATTCCATACAACTGTATCAATTCTCTCCATTGATATAATGACATTGACTTCTTACCTATGAGCTTTTGTTCCGAGTATCCTTTCTATTAGTGCGTCCATACAATTTGGATAAGCGGGGCAGTGCTCCCTAATGGGACAATGCACAAATCCCAAATGTTGAAATAACATTAATTTTCGATCTTGATCTAATCTATCTAGCGCTTTATATCTGGAAAAATAAAAGTTATATTATAAATATATTTATGATATTATTTTCACCTATAAAATATCGTATTTCAGAAATTTAACTTTTATTTTAGATATAATATATATTCAGTATGATACTACACACCTAAAATCGTCCACTAAAGCGTCAGTAATTTCCTTTATATCATCTTGCGTAATAGTTCCAGATGGAGCTATACTCTTGAAGTGATAAAATAAATCTGCATGCTCCAACAATAATTCCTGTAACATATCCCAAGATACTTATTGCACATATTCTTTGTACATTAAAAGTATATTAATGACTATTATTTACAAAAAAATACCTGGAAATTGTGTTTTGCTTTTTCAATAATTTCTTTTTGATGCTGATCATAAATTTCTTGACAATCATGATGAGAAAGCTCTTCAAAACATTCTCTGCCCATAAATAAAACTCGAACTTCAGATAAATGTTTTCCAGGCGTAACATAACCAGTTTCTTCCAATAATTGCTTAAATTGTTTCTTCCATCTAATAGAAATCAATTACATTTGATGTGAAAAAGAAGTTTGTTCAAATAATATTCCATATTGCAAAATAATAATTGAATAAAAACACAATTTTAAATGACTATAATATTTAGTTATTGTTAATAACATTTCGTTATTCTGAAAGTTTGCATTATATTTAAGATTAATCATTCTTATTCTAATTATTGCAATATTAATGCAATGTGTTATATTTCACTACATCTTAAAAATATTTCATTAAATTTTATCAACTATTTCATTTTAATTCATGCATTGTAAGTAAATTATTGACTTATTAGACGCCAACAAATACCTCAATTGATTTTATACAATATATAAGCACATATTATTATGCAAAGATTAGCACAACAAAAAAGCGAATAAAAAAAATAAGCATATATTACCTTTTCGGAAGTCTGCACAAAGAAACACCACCCAAAATAAAGCAAAGCATTAGTGAATTGCATATGAATATTACCTTCTAGAATATCGAATGGAACAATACAGATTTAGCTACTACAATTAGCTATATCAGTTCTATATGAAAAATATATGTGAGAAAGATTCGCTCTTTTCTGCAATATTTATTTGTTAAAGTGATTCGCGATTCAGTTCTGCATCAGAATACTTACTCTAATCGCCGTTGCTCTTGTTGCAAGGCATTTATGTGATTTTTAAATACGGTCTCCGCCTCGGGGGTCTCCAGCACGTCATAAGGTATTTTTGTGCCGGTGTTGTCAAAGTCACAGTCGATCCACGGTATATCCTCAGGACACTCGTAGAAGTACTGATCGAAATCGGGATGCGCCTTTATATATTGTTGCACCGCCGACCATTCCCTGCAAGTATCGTTTCCATTAATTCGCGCGATTTACAAGGCAAGATTCGCACGAAAAACTTACTCGTTAATTAAATTCGATATATCCGGACAAATCTCGTGAAGTATATCCGGCAACATGTCCAAGTAGCCCTGTATCTTCTTCGCTATCTGCTCGTCCTTCAGTTTCTTAATATGCCTTCTGAATAGTCTCTGCGTCGCTTCGATACCGAACAATTCTACGAAAGTAGTGAATTCTTTGAATTGCGCGAGTTTCTTCGAAGCCTGCGACCACAAGGCTCGATAATCGGTCACATGTATCCGGATCAATCTTTGCAACGATTCCGTCGACGCGTCCAACAATTCCTTGCGGGCTCTGGCTGCCTCGGCGAACGGTATTAGTTTGCTGCGCATCTTCGTTTTGTCAATCAATTGTGCCAAGATCATAAAAGCCAGATCCACGTTGATATTCTCGTGCGCCGATGTCTCGATGATCAAAATCGATCCCTTATATTCCTTTCGCATTATCAGTTTCTCGGCTTCCTTGACGAACTGCTCGTTCGCGTCGTCATTCTTAGTCGTCACCAGCACCACTGGCTTCTTCGTCTTCATCAAATTATTCAAGATATTCGCCACAATCTCGACTTGCTTCTCTATCGCCCGATTCGGTACGAGACTCACATCAAACACGCACAGAAATCCATCGATATTCAGCTTACCATCGGGCAGAACCTTCTGCTCATATTCTTTCTCTATTCCTAACTGATTTTTGCAAATATACATGAGTTTCTCGGCGCTCGTGATCTTCGTGGCCGCGCATCTCTTCGCATACGGCTCCATTTTACCGCCTTTAAACGGCTGAAACGACGCATCATCTATAAATTCCGTGTGCTCGATGACTTGAAACTGAAACTCCGTTCCATCCTCCGCCAATTTCATCACCTCGCCCCAATACAGGAAGTGATCGTTGTTCACCACACGCCCGCTGAAGTCAGACTGCAATAGAATTGTATTTGATGTTCTCATTAAAATGTCTCATCAATTGACAACAAACTTTGTGTAGAATTGCTTCAATTACCTGCGATAATACCGAAATATGTTCCACATTGTAGTCATCGCTCATGGAACGCATAAAGCGATTGCACAGGCACGATTTGCCGACGCCGACTTGTCCCTTGTCCTTTTCTGTGCCAGACAATCCGACCACCGCGACATTAATGCTTTTAGCATTGTCACTCTTTCTCGCCATGTTTGGTACGCAATGATTCGCTTACAGCAATTGTCAAAATAAATTCTCTCTTCTTCACGAATTTGCTCAAGACATAGTGAATGGCATGTTTACCAAAAAAAATTTGCAACTAGTACAAATTTATCTTTACACCTTTGGTCATTTTACTTCAAATCTAGAACTTTGTGTGGTAGAAAATTAGTTCAACCTCCCTTTGGTAACATTTCTGAATGATTTTAATCACAATTTGCTTGCTCGCATCGCTGAATATTAGATTTATGTACAAATATTCGATTGATCCTCTTCAAAATTCTCATTCGTGCAAATATCTCTACTCTAGTGTAATAAAGTTCTTATGGGTTAGAGATGCAATTTTTATATAAGTTATTCGATATAAATAACACAAAGCTTTTCAAGATTCTTAAACACTATTTATCATTATGCGTAGCAATTATAGTTTAGCACAGCTGTGAGCAATGGTTCTTTGGAATGGCACTGTGTATCTGAAAAAAAAAGAAAAAAAAAAAATTGCAGAAAAAGATACATAAATTGAAAACGTAATTGATTTATAAATTATAATTTATGAGGTCTATAATTCTGCTTAGTATACAGTATACGTAGATTTACAGCGCGACATGTGTCTCTTAAAATATAACTATGAATCATGCATTACACTGAAAGAGATATTCACAATAGACTCTGTCTCATACTAATTGCATCAATAAGCATCAACAAAGGACAGACTTATAAAAAGGTCAGAGCACAAGTCCCCCGAATAATTCAATCCACTTGAAATCGATAATAAGAAATAAATTATGAGCATTAAATTATGATTAGAGCCTTATTTCCACGATCCTCAAACTGCGATCGTAAATCTTGCCATATATATCTCGTTTTAGATGCGTCAAACGTTTTATGCTAGCCTTACTTGTGCTTTACATCGCAAGAAACTCAGATTTCTTCTGCAGGGGCGGAATCGTCCCTGCATGGTATAACCGGCTGTCTCGTCGTGACTATACTTTTCTACACTTTCGGTAAGTTTAGAACGGAGATGAATATATGTGCTTTAATCTGTGGAAAGAGCGAGAGAAAATAAATAAAGTGTAGAAAGTGCAATTAAAGCGAAACGGAGTCAAGTCTGCTCCTTTCTATACCTTCCGCAAAATTCCAAATAAAAGCTTGGCATACCGTTTCTTTTATATTATTCATGCATTGGAAGGAAATAGGAGAGGGCACAAAAATTGGAGGAAAAAAAGTGCGACCGAGAAGGGTAGATTTAACGAAAGCGGAAACGCGACGCCGAAAAAAAAAAATTCAGCGAAACCCCAATCCAGCATTTGATTGACACGATTATAATCTTCGATTTTAAGCTTGTTTTAATTGTTCGAGTTAGATTTTATGCACGAGACGAATATATAATATAGAGAAAAGGACAGAAATTAAAAATACCAAAATTAAAAACGACCGAAGGATGAAATATCACGTTTGTTGGTTCCCGCACCTTCTTATACTTCCGGAAACGAAAATGTGCATTGTAAAAAAAACGGAACAAACGCAAAATCTTAGTCGGCACGCGACGTGTCCGAGTGACAGCCACGGGTTTAGATCGATATGTATCGTATACAACCGCGCTTAGGTCTCGACACTGGAGACTCTGCCGCGGAGACGAGGGGAAAGACAGCACGAGGGATCGTTCATCATCGTCGTCGTCGTCGCCGCTGCTGCCGTACAAGACACGAGGGGATGAAACACGATGGGTTACCTGAGTGAAGGGAAGCGCTGTCGGTGGGCTCTCCTCTCGGGGGGGGAAAGGGGGCGCTGACTCGATTCCCCGTCGCCGGAATCCGGGCCGTGTCGTCCGGTCGTGTATGTGTATATGTGCGTGATTCGGCGAACAGGATCCGCGTACGCTTCCTTCTCGGCGAGCGTGTCCCTGTTCGTTCTCGGCTTCGCTCGGCGCGCCGCGAGCTGACGTTGGGCGACGCGATGTGACGTGACGTGACGTGACGTTTCGTTGACGCGCGCGACCCGTGACCGTGAAACCTACCGCTACCTCCACGCTCACGCGGCACCGCGACTCATCGACGCGACGACTGGCACACGGTCTCCCCGGGGGGGATAGCGCGAGATCCCAGGTGTGTAAATAACTTCACGTTAAACACCGAGTGTCGCCCCGTACAGGAGCCATCTTGCTGGGTGGGCACACGCAGTGTCGGCGGAGACCGATGTTTTTCGCACGGTTAGTAGTAGCTGTCATTCAGGTCCGGATATTTTCAGCGGAGGAGGTAGAGAGTGATGTGAAATGGAAAAGCGAAAATATTTTTTCGAGATTTTAGATTTATATATTCTGCGTTTTTTTTATCTTTTATCTTTTTTTATACTGATAACTCAAATTTCAGCTTTCGTGAAAAATCTCTTCGAAGAAGGTGTTTCGTTATATAAATATACTTGGTAATAATTCATTCGCTTGTTACTTGCATTTATCGCGTATCGTTCCTACTTTTCAAGATTAAAATATACCATTTCCGCGAAATTTTTACATGTATATCGACCTGATGCTGAGAACAGCATCGAGGGAAGCGTAGCTACGAGTCTGATCAGCGCGCGCGAGGCGACACCTGGCGGTCGATCGACAAGTCTCGCGAACGTGCATTCGAAAAATGGCCGACAGCGGGAATGGTGTGAACAGCACGTCGTCCGGGAAAGAAACGAGAAACACACTTGCCGATGGCCCGGTCACCGATCCGGCATCCAGCATGAAGGTAAATCGAGTCAGGCTTTAATGTGACATGAGACGTTGGATCGTCTTGCGCACTCGGGACGACATTCGTGCTAATCTAACAGCTGTATGCCGTAACTGTCGTATTTGCCGCCGTTCTTACGATGGAGTTTTTGGTGAGCCCCGAGACCCGCGAAATATCGTCGTCAACTGTGTTCCCTGAGTGTCGAGCTCGTTTCGAAAAAAAATAAGAAAATTAAATGTTCATTTTTTTCTTTTTTTATTTATATTGGTTTTCCTCTATTCTCTCTCTCTTTTTCTCCCTCTTCCTCTCACTCTGTCAATCTCTTTATCAGTTCCTCACCTGTATTTCTATTGTGCATTACGTCTTGCCCAACCCATCAAAGTCTTGTGATCACATATGGTTGTTACGTAATTGGACACATTGTATTAATTGACATGTTCATTGATGAATGGGCGTTGGTTGAAAACGACTTAAATGTTTATTTGTATACCATGAGGATACCATGGGACTCCTGTTTGCAGCTGACTGGATTAAAAGAAATTGTTCAAGCTTTATTTTTTTTATTTATTTTTTATTATGTATGATTTATTAAGTGAATTCATTGAGATAATAAGACACTTTACTTTACCAGAGGCAAATAAACAGAAATCTGGCACAAGTTTGCTTAATGTACAAGAAGGACAGCATCAAGATTGTTTAGCATATATTTTAATTAAAAATTATATTTTATATTCTTTTTTTTATGCAAATATATCTTTCAGGCACACTTATATAATAAGCTGTTATTATTAATATATTAAAATAACAATAGCAACTTGAACGAGTGAATGCATGCATTTAAACACATAGTGCCTATGACTTGGCATTAACAATGCTTATATATTATTTTACATATAGAGCATTATTCACACAGTAGTCCGTAGGTTCGGTACCAATCACTCATGCATCGCTCATAAGCCTATACACACCATTTAGACGTGGCACAATTAGCACCACGTGAATTGAATGTAAAAAAAATAGCATCTCAAAAGCACAACACAATGGGATCCATATTTCTTAAAACAGTTCTCTTGATTGTGCTTGAAACGAGTGCTTTGGCTGATTAAGTGGCAAAATTATATAAAAAAAAAAAAACAAGAAAATAGATTTACAAGCAAGTATCATTCTTAAATAATTTAATTTAAAAAACATTTTATATCATAATGTCTCTTATTAATATCTCTTTAATATTATTTTAATTGTTATATTCTGATTTATATATGAATTTCATTTTTCAAAAGTGTTATTCGCTGCAAGATAATTATGTGAGATGCAAAAACGAGATGTACAAAAATTGAGAATCGATGAAAAATTTTTATACATATTTTGTGTATAATCTGTACAATCTTTTTGGGAGTTTTGTACCAAACTACGGACTGTATTGCGTATACTTGATGCATCTGAATCATGATATGGTGGTTGTTGTGATTTCAGAGCCTAGAGGCATCAAATAATGCCTTTCACGGCGCGAGAACAAAATTAGTAAGTAAGAGTATATATGTGTATAAAACATGCAAAGTAAACTTGTATCCAATATTCATGCCATCCTTGCTATTCTTCCTCAGGACTTGGCTTTATATATGGCTTAATACATTTACCTCCTCTCGCCATATAATTGTCATACGTGCTGGTCAGAATTTATCATTCTCGCTTATCAATTAGATAATACAGACTAATATAATGAGACGATTATATAAATATTAATAAACATAATTACAATTTTTTATATATTGCCAGGATCTTTTTCATACTTTCCCCTGAAATGTATTTTTATATTCAAGAAATGTGAAAAGATTTACATCGCATACAATGTAGTAATACATGAAAAAAATTCTTTTGAAATATAAATCGTCTATGTATATATTGATCTGTGAATGCATAATGCAACAAGCTACAGCTTTCACTCTTCAGTTTGTAGTTTATTTCGATATATTGCGGGCCCTTTTAGAAAAGAAGCACACATTTACAGTAAGAATTTGAATTAACTGTATTTTTCAATTTTTTAGGATTCGAAATCTGGAGCGCTGAAGAAGTCCAGCCGTTACCGAAGCCGCTCCTTGTCGGCCAGCAGCACCGATAGTTACAGTTCTGGTACGAACGTGTTCGTGATAGTTACATGATAATGCTTTTTCGTGTGTATTTTGCTTTTTGAAAAAAGAACAGAGCTTTTCTTGTTCTATTTTTGTAACTAATTATTGTTTTTATTCTTGTAATTAAATTCTTAACTTTAATTTATATTTCTATTGCAATTATCACGAGCATTGAAACATTTAAAGTGTTAGGCTGGTATTTATAGTCCATTCTTATACTCAAAATCGTCTTAAATGGTCTTAAGATGCTGTGCGATTATTTCATTAATTGAATGGGATCTTGAGATGACTCAAGACTATGAAACTATCCTTAGATTCCACATTATTATTCCATAATACTACATATATTTGTAGCTTTATTTTGTGTTTAGAATTAGCAACAATTGTAATCTCAAATAATGCAGGCAATTGCATTAGCTTCTTCATTAGGATATTCTGCACTTGCACTTTGATGTGATACTAATAATCAATGTTTTTCGGCATTTTGTGCTACCTTAGCCTCTTATACAGGAAGTTCATCTGATGAAGACGACGTTTCGCCGCGCGAGAAGATCCAGAAGACGGAGAAGGGCTTCACAGATTTCTGTGTTCGCAACATCAATCAGCATGCTTTCGGTCGCAGGGAGATTGAGATCGCCGAGCAGGAAATGCCAGGAATCATGGCGCTGCGGAAACGCGCAGCGGACGACAAGGTGTATCTCTTTTCTTTCATAATAGTAATAGAAAGATCATTTTTTATTATCAATTTTACATTCGATTTAATTCTAATACTCTGTATAGCCATTGAAAAACGCCAAGATTGTGGGATGCACTCATATTAACGCGCAGACTGCCGTTCTGGTTGAGACACTAGTGGAACTGGGCGCACAGGTGCGATGGGCGGCATGCAACATTTATTCTACGCAAAATGAAGTGGCTGCTGCGTTGGCGCACGCTGGATATCCGGTGTTTGCATGGCGTGGTGAAACAGAGGAGGATTTTTGGTGGTGCATCGACAAGTGCGTAGCAGCTGAGAATTGGCAGCCTAACATGATACTGGACGATGGCGGTGACGCTACCCACTTGATGCTCAAGAAATATAATGCTATGTTTAAAATGATTCAAGGTTTATCTCGTTCTATTATGTTTGTTTTAATGTTACAACTTATCATAGTTTCGGATAGGAAAAATTCTTAGCTTTAAAAAATAATTTAACAATATAATAATCGTATCAATAGAAAAATAAAAATAGAAATTTTTAAGGAAAATGAAAAATATGATGATGTGAATGGATAAAAGATAGAACAGTGAGAGAATGTGTTCTTGTAGGAATTGTCGAAGAGAGCGTAACAGGTGTACATAGATTATATCAATTGTCAAAGGCAGGTAAATTGTCTGTTCCCGCGATGAATGTGAATGACAGTGTGACCAAGACAAAATTCGATAATCTGTATAGCTGCCGCGAGAGCATCATTGATAGGTGAGTTATATAAGTGAGTTATATAAGGCGTTTCGAGAAAACCATCTGGAACTTGTTTATTTTAAATGATGTTTATGTCAGTTTTCAGTTCTTATCAAAAGTTTATTACTTACAGTTTGAAAAGATCTACAGACATCATGTTTGGCGGTAAACAAGTTGTAATATGCGGTTACGGAGAGGTTGGGAAGGGGTGTTGCCAAGCTCTCAAAGGTTTAGGTTGCATTGTATACATTACCGAGATCGATCCCATATGTGCTCTGCAAGCCAGGTAAGAAAGGCTAGCTTGGATAAGCAAATTAATTTCTGCATTCATCTATCGAGCGGAATAACATATATGTTATTACATTACAGCATGGACGGCTTTAGAGTGATGAAACTCAATGAAGTCATACGAAATGTAGACATTGTCATTACAGCGACGGGCAATAAGAACGTGGTCACGCGCGAACACATGGACAAAATGAAAAACGGATGCGTCGTGTGCAACATGGGTCACAGCAACACGGAGATAGACGTTGTATGTCCCACTTTATCTACTTTATTCGGTGCGCGTAATTTCGCGACCGGCAGTTATAGCGACTCTCGATTTTCTCGAGCGATCGATTCGATATGACGATTCGGCGCTCAAGGGAGATCGAGAGGATTAAGTCCCCTTAAATATGTTCTTGACAGAACAGTTTACGTACGCCCGATTTGACTTGGGAAAAAGTGAGATCGCAAGTGGATCACGTTATTTGGCCGGATGGTAAGCGTATAATACTATTGGCAGAGGGTCGTTTAGTAAACTTGTCGTGCTCGAGTATTCCATCCTTCGTGGTGTCGATTACTGCTGCTACACAAGCGTTAGCCCTCATCGAACTGTTTAATGCGCCACCGGGACGATACAAGAGCGACGTTTATCTGCTGCCTAAGAAGATGGGTGCGTACAGTAATCATAGTACAGCAACAAAATATCAAATTAATTTTTTACGTCGTATCCGTAGGTAAAACGAAAATATATATAATTTCTAAATTTTTATTTACTAAAATAGTTTATCATTGGCTTTAGTATACTTTTTTTCCTCAATTCCTCAACATTTCTAAAATATTTAAATGGCTTGAGAAAATAAAAAAACAACAAAGAGTTTTATACACCACTTTAATAATCTGTCTGTTGTTTATCTCATATTTACTACTTATCTATCAATTTATTTATCAATCGTATCATAATATATTATAATGTTAATCATAATGTCGATTTACACAGATGAGTACGTCGCGTCACTGCATTTACCCACGTTTGACGCGCATCTAACGGAATTGACGGACGAGCAGGCAAAATACATGGGCCTCAACAAGGCTGGTCCATTCAAGCCTAATTACTATCGGTTAGTATCAAGCCACAAGTTCTGTCATGATTAATTGATTGTGTGTGTTTTATCTGTGTTATCTACCTATCTGTGGATCTGTTTCAGCTACTAAAAACCAATGGACGAGTAATGTGGCATTGACTTAGCACATGCGACACTCACTCAGCATTTGACACTTTCACAAGTATTAAAACAAAAAAAAAAGAACTATCCTTTCCCTTGACTTTGTATCGAAGTTGGCTTTCTTTTTACCTCATTGACGTCCATTCTCTGTTGTCATAAAATCGATAAGAGATTTTTATTTATGGTTCAACCTTCGTCGAGATATCCGCGCGACTTGATTCCGTTGTCATCGTGCTAATCACCCGCAAGGAATGCGTTAATAATGTCATGAACACATTGATCCAAGCAGTTACCCAATAATCAATATTAGAAATCATTATCGGGGCTGGGCAAAGTATATTTGAAGAAAGCATAAAATATATAAGCTAGTTTCAACACTTTGATATCTTATACATTTTTTAAAAGTGTATGCTTCAAATAATGTATCTCTTGAAAATACTCTGTCCAGTCATAAAATTTAGGTTTGAATTTATGTATCTGATTAATTTTTAGTTTTCTTTCTGAAAATGTACGAGTGTACAGTGCATTCGTCGAGATGAATGGAGAGAAAAAAAAAGAAATGCTTTGAAAAATTATCAGACGGTGCACGTCAACAAAACTATGTGTGCAAATCGTTGGACGAATATTGTAGATACAAATTCTATATAATTTGCAAGCTGGTGCGATAAATAAAATTGCATCTGTCCGTTAGATTTTACTTCCAGTAAACTGTAGCATTATAGTTTGTAAATGATACAAATGTTTTTAATAGTATATATACATATATGTATGTATATGTATATACATATATAACACATGCATAGGCAGAAAGATCGAGAGCATTAACAGAAAAATAATTATAAAATAAGATTCAATAAAAGTTTATTGTTTTATTCAATTTTTCCTAGTGAGTTGATAGCATTTTTAAATAAAATATCTCTGAATGTTTGTATTCTGTCTTGAACATCTTCTGTACGTGTTATATATAAATTTATATACATATATACGCGTATCTATTTTTTAGCAGTGAATATTACTGCATATTAGTCAATGAATTTGTTGTGCCCTTATATTATAGTGATGAATTTACACATACGGATGTATGTGTGTGTGTGTATACGTGTGTGCGTACGCGCGCGCGTATGAGTCTGCCTCGTGAAAAACGATAAACCATCCGCTACTATTTATACATCATTCTTTCTTCAAGAAAAAGACGCGGAAATGCCATATTTTGTAGGCAAGTAATCCAAAAACTCCACATGTATATAATTATTTACGAAAGGAGAATATACTAACACACGCGTAAAATAGGCGATAAATTATCATATAGATTATAGTCTGTTAATTATTGTTACCTTTGCCTTGCGTGCGACACAAGAATTTGCAAACTCCACGTTTATTAGAAAAAATAAACGCCTATCACATTTAGAAGGAATTGACTGTATACATTATTTGTTCTTTTTTGAAATCGCACCCACCTTTAATAGCAATTGCAAAGCAAAATCGCAGCTTCATATGTTGACAATATATATTAGCCGAAGAAATGTACACAAATATATATTAGATTTTATATCCTTCATGAAAAGCACGATTTCATCTCGATTCATACTTATTTCATCCTGATAAATCAGGATCAAAATGAATCGGCATCGTCGCAGAAGCGATCGAAATAAATTTATTATACAGATTTTCATAAATAAATGTTTAATATATAATCGCGAAAAAGGAGATTATATATAATTGTTTACAATTTTCATAATGAAATATAATAGTTAAAAAAAAACAGAACATGTATAACGAGAAGGAATTGTGTAGATGAGAATAAGTTTAGGATAAAAAGAGAGAATCTCTCAATATAGAGTAATGTTCCTACGAGATCAGGAGAGTCTCCGTTGTAAATATGTATGCATGTAACATATATATATATCATAGAAATATATGAAACTGCGCTGACTCGACATTTTTCTTTGGACACGGAAATAAATTGAACATTAAAAATATTATTCCTTATTATTACTTTAGAAGGGACTCGTTAGTACGAAACTCATATCGATAAGTTGGAACGAGAATTATCATCATATATTATATTATATTCGAAAAAAAAAATAAATATAATATCCATATATACCTATATGTATATATACGGACACAGTTTGATTTATTCGTTTTTTAGATTCTTGTAATGAAAAATATTTAATACAAATGAAAAATATTTAGTACATAACATGATGATCAATATTTTAACATATAGTTTAAAATTATGACAGTGCTGTTTTGAAAAATTGGCATTTGTTATATATATCTTTTTTTATTTTAACTTATTCGATATGTTCAGTACACATGCACGCACGCACACACACACACACACACACACATGCACGTACATGCATACATACACAGTTTGAAAAGATCTATATATTACACTTATAATATTAACAAATATTTAATAACTTATGTAAGTAATTGAAATATATGTGAAATAAATAGACGAGTGTTTACGACCAGCTGGCAATTTATTGTTTGTTCTATCACGACATTTGGTCCTTTAAAAGACACGGAGAATTTAAACAACATATACGATAGATTAATAAAGGTCATTTAGTCGTTCTCAGAATTCCAAACATAGTGGTTGACACAATGTCAGTTTGACATTTCGATTTTTCTCTTTCTACTTTTTAACTATAACGCAGGCACATAATTCCGTTTATTTCATTTGTAACGTGACTATCATTATTTATAATATTGTTATTTTAGTTCATTTGATAAGAACTAAAATCATATGGTCGAAACGTCGTGATAGAACAATCAAACAATAAATTACCAGTTTGGTTGTATAAACACTCGTCTATTAATTTATCTACTTGCGACATTTTAAAATTAAACATAAGAATATGTGAAATATTTGAATAAAATATTTTAATTAAAAAATGTACAATTCAAAATCAAGCAATTTGCAGAGTTTTCTGGTTCCAAGTATTAATAGTATAATTACATTTGACATGTCTGATAGATTGGTCATTAGACTAATTAGATTAGAAAATTTATTATATTATTATAAGAGAAAAGTATTATATTTATTAGCTTAGTAAGTAAGACGGAAAATATTTTCAAGTATAATATTAGTAATTAAATTAAATATGCAAACACGAGTTAATTTTAATTATATATCAATATTATTATCGAATATCAAAGAAATACAATTGATCGGCATATAGCACAGAATAAGTATAATATATATATTGCAGTTCGTTTACAAACCTATACAAGATATGAAATTGAATTTGAAAAAAATATCATTCCATGAGCAAGTAATTCTCCTAAAGCGTCAGAAATAATTAAAATAATAAAAGTGTCGCAATGTTGTATTCTAATATCAGAACAATAATGGTCGCCACATTTTGAAATTCTTAATACTTTTATAAAAATGAAAGCAGAAATAAAGAATGTATTATATGTTAACATATGATGTTTCTAAACCTTTTTCTCTCATCAGATATAATTACTTTTTAATTTATAAATTCACACACATACGAATTATAGGGTCAAGAAATATCAGTTTTTTACACAGGAAACATATAATTTAGGAAGAAATATACAATATATATATTTCGATATAAATGTTATATATTTCAGCTTAATGATTATAAACTAATAGCTCTTCCCTCCAACGCATCGACAATGTTCATTGTTAATTACAGAAAACTTGTCCTGCGTGTTCAGCGCGATCCATGTGTGAGTATTGAAAAAAAAAAAAAAATAAAAATGATAGCTTTGGGCTCGTCTCTGAGAACGAATAACGAATGGCAAGGCTCGACGGCATGGCATTATACAATGGCAAATATAATAGTATTAATTAATAATACGGCGATTTATACAATTACGGTAGAGAAGAGAAAAAAAAATTGTGTATGCTACATAAATAATAAAATATAAAAAAGAGAGAAAAAGCGGTAAAAATATTTTACAATATTTTGTACAAAATCTATCCTGGGATAAGTAACGATTTAGCGCCGATATTATAATTAACAACATCATTGATTGTACAAAGTAGCGTATCTGATATGTGTATTAATAAAATAGCGGATTGCACAAAATCTTAGGATAATTCATGAATTAACGTCAACAATGGTACAAATAAATTGTATCAACGATTCGGTAAATTAGTTCTACAAATTAATTCGACAAATTATTTTATCCTAAAATTGAACACTAAAACTAAAGAAGAGCTCGGATATAAAAAGATCATATATGGGGATACATGTATATATATATATATATATATATATATATATATATATATATATATGTGTTCGCATCGCATGCTATATAAGCAATGTATTTGTAATTGACAGTATTTGCATGTATATAGGTGTGTATAGAATTATATTACACGTAAAATCGCAATCTATAATATGTACATAAATTGATTACGAATTCCGTCATAAATCATTAATCGTTGTAGTCAGTATATGCATATCATTACAAGTTGAAAATTTATCCGCATTTACATGAATAAAGATGGATCATTAAATTTAAAAAAGAAGAAAAAATCAATAAATTATCGCCTGTGTCTACGTATATAGTGCATACAAAATTTAAAGACGGCCGAATAATTCGAAAATGTTTGAAATAAAAGTTGTAAAATTTAAAGTGATCGAATGATGATATTTATTTTGCTTTTAGATCACTTTGTAAAGATCACTTAAAAGTCACTTCGAGTTTTTTTTTAAATAGAAGCCACCATTTATTACAATATATTCTTATTAAATCATCTTTAGTAAAAAACTTATGCTACCATTGACATTAGCATGATTTACATTTCCTCTTGTATGTCTTGTATATATATGTGTGTGTCGTGTAGAGATCAGGACCTTTGTCACCCCCCCCCCCTACTATTTAATGACTCTGAATTCTCTCCACAAGTGTATCAGTCATGCTAACAATAAATTAGTTATACCATCATTTCCGTGAATAATTTAGGAAATTTTTCGCAAAATAAGATTTGATCATATCATTTTGAAAAGTTCTGATATATAGCTACAAGAATTTAATATATAAAAAATAAGTTTTTATTTAAAAAATTTGAGGTGATCTTTATAAATAATCTTTTCTAATCTAAAATTAAAATAAACACTATTCGATCAATTTAAACGCTACATCATTTATTTGAAACATTGTTTTCACAAATGCTTAATTTTCGAGATGTTCGGCTATTTTAAGAAATTCATATTTTATTTCGGCTATTTTTTAGTCTCTCTTTGTATACACCTTACTGCAGATATGCATCTCGCATTTTATAAGCAATGTATTTGTATTTGCCGTTTATTTACGTGTGTAAGTAGGCATAGAATTATATTACACGTAAAATTGCGGTCTGTAATATGTACAAAAATTGATAAAAGTTCTTGTCATAAATCATCACTAACTAAGATTATACAGTTAATTGCGTGCTCGTTAATTATAAAATTATAAAATTTAACCACCATTTATGCGCGTTACATGAATAAAGATTACATATGAATAAAAATAATGATTGTTACGTTCAAAAGAATCAAAAAGAGAAAAGAGCAAATTATCATCTTAACAAATATGCTTTTGCTACACATGTAATTTTATCATTTAATTTCGTCATGATTATATCGCTCATTCAATTTAATTTGTAGCAATCTCCCTCATCTCTGTTATTTACTAAATAATAAATTGTAACGTAAATGTAATAGAATATACATTAAATAATCAACATAAGGATCGTTTGATTATATTAAAAAAAAAAAAAAAAAAAAAAACATGAAATAGTCTCTGCATGCAATTAGATTCTATCAGGTAAATCTGGTAAATTGATAGGGATATACTAATCAACAGTACATAATAATAATTCTAATTTATATAAATGGCTGATAGAGTCTTTATGCAATGTACTTAAATCTATATCTCTTCCTAAAATCTCGTTTCATACGTTACAATCACGGTATACAATATAGTATACCTTTTTCATTTACAAATATGTAACAAAAATAGATAATCACATATATGTGTATGTATGTATGTATGTATGTATGTATGTATGTATGTATGTATGTATGTATGTATGTATGTATGTATGT